>JAMKCH010033220.1:0-14800 GCA_023653785.1 Ophioderma brevispina
AAATTTCCCACTTTTTCATGCCATGTTCGCATCCTGTATCAAAAACATACATAGGCTGCATTGACGACCCCAATTCCATGCTGGGATGTTCCAGACCATTACAATACTCCCTAACTTCCTGCATTTTAATTTTTTTTTCTTTTATTTTCCCCCATTTTTAAACAGCATATTTCTTCAAAATATTTTTGTTAAGATTTAATTGCAAAAGCGTGAATATAGCCCTAGAAAAAGTAGGGGTGATTGCACTGTCAAATTAATGCGATAGTACTATTGCACGGCTCAAATTGTGCGAGAGTTATATAATTTTTCACCCATTCTGGTTTTCTCTCTTGCTAGATTTGGCCGCATTGGTCGTCTAGTCCTGCGTGCAGCCCTCACTAAGCCAGAGGTGGAGGTAACCGCCATCAATGATCCATTCATTGATTGGACATATGGTAAGCTACTGGTAAATACATTACATTACTTGTTATGCCCCCCACCCACCCACACCACAACAGGGTATGTTGTCCTGCTTGAAGGATTGTCGGATAGTTGATAATGTGATAGGTAAATGGGTTAAAAATGCCCAATTTTTAAAGAGCCAAGGACATTTCCAGAAAGAAGCACCCTCAATTTTTTCAAACCCATTTTTGTTTGATTATTGGAACGCTTACAAATGTATTAGATCACACCTGAATTGAATAGCTGAAGCAATTTACTGATGAACTAATTTGCATATGACAAAACGTAACATGCCGTTCCACCCTCGGTAACAGACCACATAGTTAGTTAAACTAATAGCTCCACAATAGGGTAGTGGCCAACTGGAATACACTGAGATCCTTAATGAACGTTTCCCCTGGCATTGCTAGATTTATTGCAAGTTTCCACTGGCATTGCTAACCTAATGCTAGCTCATGACACAAGTAACATTTTGTGATATTTTATCACAACAATTGCAGTGTACAATGATACTTGTTTTGATAAAAAATCCTCTGCTTTATTGAACAAAGTGGAGCATTCCCAAGAAAAATGCTGTTCACTTAAGTGACAGGAGGAGATTTTTTTTTTGGATACAAATTTTTTTTTCTCATAATTGCACTTGATTGGTTGTAGACCACCACTGAGAACTTTGCGAAGGTTTATTGGACAAACAAGCACAAAAAACCGCACATCTTGTTTTGAACTAGCCTGCTATCCTAATCGTCCCTATAGGAAACCATCCAGAATTACTAAATAATCATCTTATTACGAAAGACGCGGTACTCGGCTTATTCATTTCAGCGTGATCTAATACATTGATAAGCATTCCAAATATGCAAAAAACCCAGTTTAAAAAAAAAAGGCACTTCTCTCTGGATATTTCCTATTGTGTCTCCTATTTACTGTTGGCCCGAATTATTGTCGTCCTAAACTGTTTTTTCTGTCATTATTTCTTCTACAGTGTACATGTTTCAAGTATGATTCCACACACGCATTTTGAGAGACATAAAGCAAGAATGCACTCTTTGTTAATGGCCAGGGATGCTGTATGCAGAAGTAAGTACCTTACTCTAACCCTTGGTCTTGCCTTAACCCAGAGGTGTTGTTTGAGTCATCCCACAATGCAACAGGTTTGGGAATTTCAGCTCAAAAGGTCATGTGATTCCAGAAAAATCCTATTCGGGTTAATCTTAACACATAAAATCCTGACTTTTACACTCATTTGCCCCACAAAGTGCTAGTACATTAGGAATTTTAGCATGATTATCAAATGTCTTGTGGTTCTTAAACTTCGAACACTTTTTATCCCTAAGTAATGACAAGATTTGGTACATACAGTATAGGCACATTGCAATCATTGGGTGATTGATTCAAAACACCCTCTGCCTTTAACATAACTTTTTCTCTTACTCTCCATAGGATTAGAAGTGTGTCAGATGAAATGATCACACGTTGATATTTCAGTTTTTTGAGGCACCATAACATTTAATAGGTTGTGTGTAAGTTTCAGAACACACACACTGAAGCCAGCCCCATAATCCTTTGCACGCAAATCTTATTTGACTGAAAGGTCTAAATGTCCTCAACACACAGTTATACGATATTACAGAATGAGTGTAGACATTCGCTGAAACTTGGAACTTGTAATTTAAAAATTTAACTCAGAGGTAAGAACATGTGGTGAAAGTTGGTGCGAATTACGAAGAGTACTAATCAGATTGCCCAATATAGAATGAACCGTATTCCAGGCTGATGATGTAGTAGTCTCATATTACCGCCGTTTATTCATGCTGCTGGCGGATGTTATATTCAATTCCTGTTCGCTCAATCCTACACTCTAAATGCCCCTCGGTTTCACACCACTAAATACTGCGCCCATTCGTTCCTTACAACTGGGCAAAGGAAAATGGCATTTTCTCAATGGGACCTCTCAGACCTGAAGCTAACATTCTGCTTGAAGATCTCATTTTTCCTACCAATCAATCATGATATTAAGGTAGTTATCCCCCAAAAAAAAAAAATTTTTCGAGCTACTGGACCGGGAAGACCAGCATGCACCGGGACCCTGGAGCACAGCAATTTTTTCAGTCAGGTGTTTCCCTGTAAGAATACCGTTAAAATTGGTTTGTCGGATCAAAATAACAATCAATGACAACCTTTTTTTGATATCCTACAGATTTTATACTTAATATTGATAGCAACCATGATTTGCAACAGAATCTTACCATTCTCTCAGTTTTTAGGGTATAACTTGCGAGGGTCACCACAAAAAAACCCCCTCTTTTGCAGTGGGGGCTGGACGTACATGTTTCTCATGGTATTTACTGGTGTGAATCCCGGCATTAGCTTTCTGGCAGGGTTTTCAAGAAATTCTCCAAATGAGGAAGAAATATTGCAAATACTATTTAAAAAGACGCGCATAGCAATTGAAGAAACATTTTTTGATCGTTCATATACTTCCGTTAAAATGAGCACATTGACTTCTAAGCGAATGTTTGTTGTGTCAAACATGATAACAGGGTCATACCATGTAACATTTGAGATTGCAACCGCGCATCGTGGTTGATTTTTTTTCACTTTATGTATTGTGTAGACATTGATGAATGTGCCACCTATCCCTGAATATTGCGCTTTCGTCCCATTTCGTTTTCCCCACTAGAGCGAATGGAAAGTCAGGGGGGTCGCCATCAAAAGTTCCTCCCGATGTGAACGATTATGTTGAGAGGCCACGGATTAGTATGGAGTCCCCCACAACATTGAAAATCATATGCTATCTAGGGTAATATTTGGTGCAGAATTCAAATCTGGCAAGAAGTTCATAGCATGTTTACTTTTGAGAGTTACTGAGGCCTAAATAAGCACCTTTGTTCATTCCGGCCAATTTGGGGGGTCATAACTCCAAAGTAAAATTTTTTTACTGTCCATCTTTTAGTCAGCAAAGTTACATAGTAGAACTTAACCGATACATTATTAAAATTAGTAAAGTAAATAATGATGTAGAGCCCATTGAAAATGGGTAATTGTACTTCGCACATTTTGCCCCCCTCCCCCCAAAAAACCTGTGACATTTGACACCACCCTCTACTTCAGATATGTGAGGATCATAACCAACTTTCCTTGCAGAACTAGCTCGGTTCTTCAGTTTTCAGAAAAACAACAAAATATACACTAAAAGTTCCACAAAGGGATACGACCCAGAGGTCCTTGTACATGCACAGTGTAATATCACCATATACATTCGACAGGCGAGTCAAAAAATAAACCAAATGAGTATTTTTTATGAAGGAACCTTAACGGAATTTACCAAATTAATCCATGTGTTAGATAACCTGTTTAATTAGGTTTCACAATACTTTTTAATTTTTGAAATCGCTCATCCATCAAAGGTTAAAGTTATTTGTGTGAAGGTTTCCATTTTCTGCCCCGAACAAATTGCACACTGACGGTACACATGAGACCCATAATACCGCAATGCGCGGGCTTTCAAATAGAATTAACAGGTTGATTTTTGGCGCCGGATTCAAATGCTGCCGAACATGTTGTTGAAATATAATGTAGATTACTTAAGATTTAATGAAATTAACAGGATATATTTAAAATGGAACATTTTAATGCTTTAATCTGCTCTCTTATGCAGGCCTATAAATGTAATTTGATTTTACTACATGGAAATTAAGCAAGTTGTTAAAGATGCTACAAATTGTTGCTTCAAGTCCAAATTTGATTTCATTAAATATAATTTTGATAATCTGGTTTCATTTTAACGTATACCCAGCGAGGGAACGGGGCATTTTAAAGTTGGGTATGTGGGACAGGCGGGTGGAAACCATTTAACTTTTGGGGCATCACCTAAACACATTTTGCAAATTTGAACACGGAAGCTCACGGTAACCTGTTTATTTCTTTTCCTGACTCTATTGGGCCAATAGGTCAAGATAAGGTCTGAGTGTGGGATCTCGCCTACCCCTCACCCCATCCCCCTCCCATCTCCTCTTGCCCACGGACTGGTTATGTCACTGGTTTACCCTGACATTATCCCAAATGTGTAATTAATGGCGGATATGCTGCTGCAAATCCAAAAGCTGAACATAAACCCAGAGTACTCTTTGGGTTACTCTAGCGTGTAACTGGTTCGGTCTTTCACATTGCGTACTTTCACTTTCGCAAGTGTAACTTTTGAACGGGTTAATCAAATTTAAAGCCATAATTTTTATATGCGAGCTAACAAAACAGAGATGTACTACAGAAAAAAAACATATGAATAGCACAGAGGGTTTTCCATTAAAAATCGCTCAATTTGGTTGTACTTTTTTTTACTCACCCTGTATGGGGATATCAACAAAAGTGTTTTGTGCTGAAAACATGAAGACATCAAGACGCCAAGTGGTTTCGTTAGAATAGGTCTTTGATGTATCTTCAAGATATCTGAAGTAGAGGGGTGATGTGGAATGTCAACATTGATTTTCAGTGGGGCCAATATAGTTTATGTCAAAAGCAAAAGTTAGGTTGTAACTCAATTATACTTACCTAATGGTTGTTAATTGTATGGTAGAAGTCCTGCAGTGACTCAGATTAACAAAAAAAATACAGTACAAATATTGTTACTTGCAGAGTTCTGACCCCCAAACTTCCCAGATTAAAGATATTGCATTTTTTTACACCCAAATAATTTTAAAAGTAAAAGAGCTATCAAATTTTCGAAGTGCCAGATTGAATTTACACCCAAAAAATACTCTAGATAGTGATTTTCGAAGTGCCGGAGTAAGAGTTCCTTATTTACTGCTTACGTCAAAATTTGCCGTGATTTTTCGATAGGCTTTTCATGGCCGGACGCTTAATTTGCGAAACGTCCTTTTACTTTCATGAGAAGTTAATCACACCAATAGGTACAGTATACCTTATTTACAAATCTTAACCGAAGGCCCCATGTCAAAAACCATCAGAAAAGGTTAAAATTTCGATCGTACTGATCAAAGTCAGTGGCAAACGATCATCACTTTTTAGACTTGCACTCCATTTTGTAACCAAGTGATAAAGTGCGCAAGCGTGATCACAAGTCCATTTCCGTCCACCACCCGGCTCGTCCAATTAAATGGCCGTTAGAAATCTAGCCTTTTATTATATCTATAGATGATGTGACATTTGTTTATGTTTGTGGCGCCCCTGTTGGTGTAAGAGAGAAACTGGCAGGCAGAAGCCCCTATACTTTGCACAGGGAATTTCGTTTTTCTGCTCTAACTTTGGTTTCAAATTAAATAATACCAACATTCATATTAAGCATGATTGCTAATGCTCCAGTTCCATATTGTAACCGATTTAGATCAAGAAAGGTTCTGCAAAGTAATTTATGACCAGATTTTATGTGGTCTGTTCATTGAACGACTGTAATATTTTGCCTGCCAGAAAACAACAGAGGGCGTCCTGAATGTCAATATGTGACATCTAGGTCACTCATCTATATATGTGACTGATCAGATTCTAAACATTGACCCAAATTTGTCTACTTGGACATCGTTTTATGATGGGTGTCAAATTCCGAAGCAAAATCGCAATTGGGACGTATATAGAAGACCCGTTACAGAGATTGACGCACCAAGGTAAAGTGACTGACAATGAAGGAACCCCACGGGGTATGGCGTGACGTACATCATGAGTAAATGACTGTACCCTGTGTCAATATTTTGATGGAAAGTGACGCACATTTTACCCAACAATGACGCAATTTCCCCGGGGGGGGGGGGTGTGATAGGTGAGTCATACAAATGACAGATGTATAACTCATATGGTAGCCAATATAACATTTTAGTCGGCCAGGGATATGCGATTTTACTGTATATATTTTATGGTATTGCATCACAGGACCAACCCAGGTGCCATTCCCTGGTCTAAACATGAAGCTGAATATGTAGTTGAGTCCACTGGTGTGTTCACCTCCATTGACAAGGCTAAAGCACATCTCAAGGGAGGTGCCCTAAGAAAATTGTAATTTCCGCCCCCTCAGCCGATGCCCCAATGTTTGTCATGGGTGTCAATGAGAATGACTACAAGACAAATATGGACATTGTCAGGTAAGTTGGAAACTTCTTGAGACTGAGGTTTACAATTGCATGATCTCTAAGATCGATAAAAATTACACTGTAGCAAAAATTACACTGTTTTGCTTTGACACACAAGGAAACATGAGATTAAAAGCAAGACAAATCTTTTGTAGGAGGCACATACTATAAATCGTCGTATTAAAGGTCCATGCCTGATATCTGAAGCGTCATCCCCAGAAGCCTCAGATTTTTACCAGAAGTGGTCATCATTTTGGTTATCAGAAGGAAGCTACTATTTTCTCATTTTCTGTATATATAATATGCGACTATACAGGATATGGGTATCATAAGGGCCCAAAATACACAGGTTCAGAAACATTGTAGGACATATTATAGGGACACAAGCAGTTCCTATGTTCAAGTAAAAAGTGAATTTCAACATAGTTGAATGATTAAAAATTGGATAGGCCTACAATAAGGCTTAAAATCATCGGATGTGGCTCAAAATAAAGCTCTAGTGTATTCAGTTCACATTTTTGGGCACAAAAATGTGTAAATTTCTAGACATTGCAATATCTAGAAATGCAAAATGCATGGAGGAGCACTAGATGAGATAATTGCTGAAGCCTATAATCATGAGTAAATGGTTTGCTGAATAAGATTAATAAAATGTGCTGGTAAAAAATGCAACCAGGTGCTTAGAATGGCCTCATTGATAATTAATAAAAATCTGATCTCACAATTTGCCCATTACATATAAGTTGATCAGTTGTTTCCACAGTCCAATGATACAGTAGCTAATGGAACAATGTTAAACAATATAGTTAAAGGTACATTTTGTGATCCTAGCACCTGAATTTTCTGGTTTACATTGATCACTAGCTATCCCCCCGAGAGAAAGTATTTACCCAAGTTCAGGTCGTTTTGGCAGGGGCGGCACCAAAATCATAGGAGGGGCGAAACAGTACACGATTTATTGTTTACGCAATTTTTGCATAAACACCTGATGTTCTGAATTGTGAAACTCTGGGGGGGGGGGGGCATGCTTCCCCTCCACCCTATGGGCTGCCCCTGTCTGACAGTGCATTTTGAGTTATGAGCAAATATTTATCACGTTGTAAAATAACAAAATTACAAATTTCTTCCAGAGTAGATCAAGTTTGCACATAATATTCAGCCCATTTGCTATAGTTAAGTAAAGGTTCAGATGATTAAAAGGTTTGGGGGGAAAGACTGTAGGATCACCCCCTTCCCCCCCTTGAACATGCCCCTTTAAACATTGCATGAAAGACTCTACTAAGAAGAAAAATAGTGAAATTTTATTATTGATGAGCAATCAGACACTGTATCGAGGTGGTAAAGCCCAGGGGTTCGAATCAATCCCAGCAAGTATGGCGTCCAAGAAATTCCCCCCCCCCCACATATCTCCCCCCAATCCTCCCCCAACCACACTTGGTTCATTGTAGAAAGTTGGTATAATGCATTTGCCAAATTCTATTTTTACTAATATTTAAAATGAGTAGAAAAATTTGACAAAATAAAGTGGAATTTGCTTAATTTTTCACCCACAGCAATGCATCTTGCACCACACCTGTCCTAGCCCATTGGCCAAAGTAATAAATGATCATTGGTATTCAGAAGGGCTTAACAAACAGTACATCATAAACAACACAGAAACTGTGGATGGCCCCTAGTGCAAAGGTATTTGACATCCGGTTAAATACACTATCAGTGATTCACCCGAAAGATTCCCAAAATTTGAAATTTGAGAAAGAGCTAATAAGTGAAGGACAAGTCTGTAGATTAGTCTGTAGTTATTTTTGCCAACTGAAACAATTCAGAACAACAACCGTGCCTCAAAGAATAATTTCCATTCATTACATGTTTGTAGCAAGTGTCCCTATGGACAGTATGACTAACATATCCGATTTTTTCCTTATAGCTGCTTTCAGTCTACTTGTAGGGTAATGTTAGGAGGCCTATACGTGTTACAAAAATCTTATTCTTTGATGATTGTTTTTTATTTTGATTTAGCAACACTGGTAGTTGCCTTTTACTTGTGGAATTGTCATGTTTTAATGTCATGGAGTTCAACAAGTCGTAATTGCAATGGCTGCCACGTGATACATCTTGTGCTGCCATGTATTAGGATAATTCATTACTTGCCTTGAGTCGTGGTTCTGAAATGGTTCTTTATGCACTGTGTCATACATGTGTTTGTTGGAATTTCGGATAAAGGCAGCTATGCCTTACAACCTTGTTGGCACTCACACATGAGATATAGCGTTATATTACATCACACAGCTATTGAATAAGCAATGAATAACAAATTACTAAATTCATGCCTGGTACATAAGCCCCATTATCTAATATCTATGCTTCGGGAACCAAGGTTTAATGAGATAACTTGTAGAGGTGGGACCTGCGCGTGAGGCTGGGACCTTAGCAGAGGACATTAGGAATAATTGTGTATTAAAGGTACACAAATATCCAGCTTACTCTTTCTACAGGTAAACCAAAAGCATTAAGGTTTTAAGAGACATTGGCGGGTCATGGCGGCTTTTCGATTTTAGAAGCTTACATATCAGTGTTTAAAAAAAAAGAAAAGTGCACTGCATTTCACATAACTTTGCACACTTAGTGGAATTAAAAATTTCTTGGACAGCAGATACGCACACCCCGTATAAGCGCTACAAACTACGCGGAGGATTGGCACATTCTTCAACCAATAACGCATCTGAAACACAGGGTGTGATGTTCCTCCGGCTAACGCAGTCCACACTCACGTGTGTTCGATTCTGTCCAACAAATTATTAATCAGACTGTAGCTATAATTACTACTGTACATGCTGTGCTCTGTTTTGCTGCATCCATTTATATCCAGGATTGCAAATAGTAACTGTTTTTGTAATGTTGGTTGCTCTGCAGAAATGGCGTGATGGTCGTGGTGCACATCAAAACATCATCCCTGCCTCAACTGGTGCAGCCAAAGCAGTAGGCAAAGTAATTCCTGCTCTAAATGGGTAGGTGTCTTTGGTAGAAGTTACACTCTGATTAGTACCAAATAGGTGGGCCTCACAGGCTCACAACATCATGAATTAATATCCATATCTTAGAGTATTTCATTATGGAATTATGTTAGATGCATCCAGAGTTGATCAATTCATGGACTTATGTGTTGTCTGTTTTCTTCCAACCTTAGTTAAACCAAAGTTTTTAAATACGGTTTTGGTTCCCCGCTAACGGGGGTGGCTGGATACACCTACATCGCAATACTGCTGGTGTGTGAGGATTTATTGGAGCAAAAGATAATTGACCGGATGCCCTTCCTGACGTCAATCCACAATTTTCGGCGGTGGGCCTAGCCTTTGGGCAAGCATGCCCACCATGCAAGGCAGCATGTGCTGGATGGCCGCCTTTAGCTCTCCAGAGCTGACGCTCTTGTAGGTAGATCCTTTTCATTTTACCAGGGTAACCACCTACCCTCCTCATCAGATTTCCTTTAAAAACCCAATGGGGGTGCCGGTTTAGCCACCGACAACTCGGCCCTGGGACAGCTGGTACTGGTTGCCAGGATGCCAGTAGCAGGCCCTCATAGGAAACCTGGCCTGACACCTGACTGGGCAAAAATATTGTTCTTATGATGGATCTGCTATTAACAATTCCCACCGATTTGGTACTGATCAAAATGTAGAAGAGTAAATATTTATTTTGTCATAATTGCATGATGGGCAGATAGATGGATATCCAGTTTTAATTACAGGGGTGTGATTTTTCCTGATTTCCGGATTTTTTGTGTTGCCTCCGGATTTTTCAGAATCCTAGAATCCCTGGAGGGAAAAATAAAAATTCGAATGACTGGGAAAAAAATAAAAATCTCGAACGACTGTAATTGGAAACTATCATTTTGATAGCTAGTCTCAACGTAAAACTCAATTTGAGTGCGTTAAAACAAACTTCTCAACCAAAGTCAGTGGGTGATCGTAGCGTGCCCGTTGGACCAGCCACTAGCTTGGAAACGAGGCTAATTGATGGCTTGAAAGGTCATGTTACTCGGGTCACAATATCATCTGCATTTTACGTGCAAAGTTCATAAATCCTGTTGTACATGTAGTGCTCATTTCCGGGATCGCGAATGCTAGTGAGCCGCCATATTTGTAAATTCAGGGTAAATCGTCGGCTAACCAAGAAAGTGTAGAAAGTGTTTCGTGATGGCGATCTTTTGGTTGAAATTTTCTTTGCTCAAAAAGGAGCAAAACATTCTACTTCCTAGACTTTTTCAAGAACATGAATAAAGTCAACAAACGCGGCGGATGTCACCACTTAAAGGCTAACTCTGAGATTTCGAAATATAATTTTTTTTGTGTAATAATTAAAAATCATCTAGAACTAAAGATAGTCACCTAAAATGCATGATTCCAAAGTTAGAGATGAATAGGATTTTTCGTTTTCCTGCAGTAAACATTTATGCACAGTATAACAGTACCATAGAATACTGTGTATAACAAAAAGTTCCGGATCTGGAATTTTATAACAAAGTTGTGATTTTCTATATGAAGGACTTCGATATGAGCTTAGTTATTTCACACAGTGATTAGTATATAGACAAGCATTAAGTGCATGCAAAAAACGTGATTTGTTTGAAAAATGAGTGCGCCCTACATGCAGTTTCATGTTGTTAAGGCTGCCGAATTCATAGGGTGGTGGCACAGGCACAAAATTCTTTCGAACGTTTCCTCAAAAGAAACATTTGTGACAAAAAACACATATTAAGATTAACCCCAACTATAGACTAGGTCTAGGACTTGGAGGTAAGGAAATACAATTTTACGTATTATAGTAATAATCCTCTGTTTAGTAGCTTATCCTATCTGGGGCTGGGCTCTGGCTGAAGTTGAGATTGAGAAGTGTGTGTATTCATGGTATTTACTGGCACAGTGCAGTGGCAGGCATGCACAATGTCAATGGTAGGGTTTTGACCACTGGTCTTGCACACTTACACCATGTGACTTTGACCTGCATTTGACCTTTGACCTAGATTTAGGAGTCAAATTAAAAAAAATACCCAATGAAATGGCCTCTCCTGTGGTGCTATATGTGCAGAAGCCCTCTGGCTTTGGGGGGGGGCTTCGCCCCCTCGACCCTTAAGTGGACCCCTGGACCCCCGGCCGTGACGCCGCACGCTATGCTCGCTACGCTTCACAAAAGGTTTTTTTTTCTCAAAGCTCTAATCACACCCCTGTAATTAGAGAATAATGGTATTGCTTTTAACCTTGGTTGTTTATCTGTTGTGTAAGATAAGTAGACGGTTGAGGCCTTAGGCTGTGTTGTTCTACGCACAAAAAATGATGCTATTACCCGTGTTTATATAAGCCACAGATCAACGACAGAGGCAAAACAATACCTTATTCTCATTCTTGAAAGCATTTATAATATGAGGCAATAACCTTTTTATCATTATGGGGTCTAAAAGTCACCCAAGATGACATAATACCCCTAAAAGAATCAAGAGTCATGAATGCCAAACGCACATACGCAACTAAACTTAGACTGCCCGTATTGAAGTAAAATGCGTAAAACACATGTGAAATAACTAAAAATACTCAACGTTAGGCTCGGTACAATCAGCTATGTTGTCTATGGTCCATAAAACACACAGGCCGGAACCAATGAAATTGCGAAGAGGTTCCAAAAGGGTTTAATGAAGGTCCAACAAAGATCAACCTGTGACTTTTTATAAAGGACTCCATTGTCCACCTTTGCAAGAAACCAGTAGAAATTATCCATTTATGATAGCATGTATACTTCACAGTGAAAACAAGGGTGTATTTTGAGCAACACACACGAATGTTTAGTTTGACTGCTGTAATAGGTCAGTCAAACATTAATCTCTGCATGTTGTGCACGGGGTCATATCATTCTAGGAGACTCCTGAATGAGTTGAGAAAATGGGTAAGAGAAATAACTGACAAGCAACATACAAAAGTTTATTCTGACTTTGACTATGTATGCTAAACAAAAAATTGGATAGCCCAACCAGTGATGATGCTTGCTGACTGATGACTGCAATAGTGGTAAATGCAAATTCACTTACCCTTACTATAAAGTTGTTGTACTGAGTACAACAGCTTTCAAATTATGCTCTTTTTTGTCAAGGTTTAATTGTTCAATGGTTTCAAAACATTGCGGTATTTCCCGGTTAGTCTGTATTGGCCATCATTTAGTAGATCAGATGGATCCATTTGTAAACTGACTGTTAAAGGCACTATCAGTGATTTGCTGTATCTGAAAATCGCAAAAAATCATCAGAAATCAGATTTTGTGCATGTGTGTAACAGTACAGGTACCCTAAAATATCTACAAAGATAAGGCCAGAAGCAGCCTAGTAAGGACAAAGTCATGAATTTTAGTCATTACAGTCCTTCGACACTTAATACAAACACGTAACTGCATGTAGAGCCATATCTTTGAACACTGGGCATTTTCTTTCCTTTTCTGTCATTTTTCTTCAGGTGAAAAAATAACGAGAATTCTATATACTGATCCTTCACTTCTAAACTTATTCCTGCAAATTTAAAATATTTGACTCTTTGGATAATCACTGATAGTGTCTTTAACCCTAATGGACAAAAAAACCGGAGTACAACCTGCTTTCACATCTAGCATTCTGAATAGTTTAATCCAAAGCATACCGTACTTGATTTCCTTTACACCACTGTTGACTGAAATATATATGCTTTTTTCCTTCTGAGAGTGAAATGCCCCAAAAATACATTTTTACACCCCTAAAAGAGAGAATGACTCGACCAGTGACCCCAGGTCACACCCGGTCGACATCACTCTCCTCATTCCGTTTTGTGGCCGCCATAAAAAAAAAAAAACAAAACGGACGCGTGTACATCGCAGGCTCTGTGTTTAGCAGCCCAAATTATCTGAGATATTTGATATACTGGAGTGTTGTCGTCTCAATACGGAATACTCCTACTACTAACAATACTATCTGGATATATTACGGGATTATATAACGGATTTATTAAACGCTCTATATTTGGACGGAAGACACACGACTTTTCACCCGTCGGAGAGCTTTATTGTTATCTTTTTTTAACCCGCCGAGCGGTCCATGTGATCTGTGTAGCGGTAAAATATGGTAACCAAGGCCACCATTGCCGCACGTGTTGCGGCTTTGGATGCCTTGCTTCTTGTGAGCCTGTTTTGTTTCTTGTAGTTATCATACTTCAAAATTTAAACAGTTCTACTTGGGTGAGTGTTGTCTCCTTTGATTTTATTCGTATGCTGTTGTATTTTAATAAAAAGTGGTGAGAAAACTGACTTGGAAAATTCTACCGTGTGTGACTTGTTACCGCGACGGTATCTCTGTCTCCGCGTTGGCGGCAGGATGGTTGTTACCGCGGCAAGCCTTTTTGTTTTCTTTGTTTGTTTTAGTTCCGACAAGCGCGCCCATTCTGGCTCGCTTCACCCGCGCCGCCCCGCGACCCTCTTTCTCGTGGTTCATTACGGGTATTGCTGACGCTGGTTGCTCCGTTTGGTGCTCGTCCTTTTGCAGGTGCCCTCTCAGTTTTTGGCCCCGCCGAACCGAAGTTCGGGAGGGGGATATAAAAATGGGCTCCGTACTGTAGGTCATTATGTATAGCGTCCGTGATAAAAATGTTAACCCTGGAACATGTGGGCATATCTTTTTTCGGATGAGCTAGTTAGAGTAGCCATACTTGGGTATATTGTAGGTGGGGAAAACCCCCTATTAACCATGTAATTAATACCCCCAGGACGTCATCCCCGGGTCTGTCAGGGGGTGGGGGGGGAAAAGGAAAAAAGGTTCCACATTACACAGTCCGTATATGTATGTATGTCCGTGATAAAAATGTTAACCCGGAACATTCGGGCATATCTTTTTTTCTGGATTACTAGAGAGCCAAACTTTGGGTTATTGTATGTGGGGGAAACCCCCTATTAACCATGTACTTCATACCCCCAGGGTCATCCCCTGGGTCTGTCCAGGGTGGGGGGAAAAGAAAAAGGTCACATTACACCAGTCCGATCTTGTATGTCCGTGATAAAATGTAACCCTGGAACATTTGGGCAATATCTTACTCTTTTTTCTGATTAGCTAGAGTACCAAACTTGGGTATATTAGGTTGTGAAACCCCTATAACCATGTAATTCATACCCCCAGGGTCATCCCCTGGGTCTGTCAGGGGTGGTTGACAAGGGAAAAGGGTCCACATTACACAGTCCGTATGTATGTTATTCCGTGACGAAAAAATGTTTAACCCTGGAAC
>JAMKCH010033221.1:0-13877 GCA_023653785.1 Ophioderma brevispina
GGGGGCGGAGGGGGCGCGCGCCTCCCGGTAATTCTGCAAAATCTTGCAAAATCAGCCCATTTTGGAAGCTTTTGGACAAGTTTCAGCCTTTCAGCCCCCGGTAATTTTGACGTTTTTCAAATCCTGGATCCGCCACTGGGTATTTAAGACTGTTGATAGTTATATTAGGAAGCTACAATAGTGTCACCCAAGATAAAGATTCAAAGATGTCTTATTTCCGCCCGGTCGTCAATCTTCAACGAGTCTTAAAATAACAGCCTGGTCCTTGTATTTTAATATATATTTGCGTAAAGCGGCCAATCAAATATTCAGTAAGAACATGAAGAATGGTGGTATGTTTACAGCAGATATAAATTATAGAAATATAATTTTGATTAGTAAGTCAGAGGGAAGTCTCATATTGTGACCTGTACCGACATGTGTACGTTTCTCGGGGAATAAATTCGAATTTGTTTTTGTACCTGCTTGGCATTTATAATGCCATTCAATGCCATTCAGGTACAAAATACCACTACCAAGTTAGGCGGATGAAACTCATTGTTTAGACTGGACTAAATTTCAACGGAATTAAAGCAAACTAGTAACAAACCTAGGCCTATATCGGGGACTATAATTACCTTTGTGTCAATCGTGAAAACTTACGCCTAACCTGCTATCCCCGGCTGCTATCTACTGAAGATAGCAAACAATACAATGGCAATAGTACGCGAGAATGACCGTGTTCTAATTCAAAGACCAAGTATTGCACCAGGATAAATTATAAATATTGCAATGATACAATGGATTGGAACATGGATGGGAAACTCACCATTTCGAACCTTTCGTCGATGCAATTCGAATTTCCTTTGATCCCATAACTTTTTCAGTAACTTATTGTTAGCCGGTGTTATTGGTTGGTATGCACGATGTAAGTACGCCCTATTCATTGCACATTCATCCGAATTTATACTTTGATGATCACGAAGTTGGAGGCCGCCGGGTGTTTTTCTACTTTCATTCATTGCTCTTTTATTATTTTGCCTGTACTACGCATCTTTCCTGGTTACTCATTGTCAACGTCGCACCTCGCGCGCGAACGCGTTGCAAATT
This sequence comes from Ophioderma brevispina, assembly GCA_023653785.1. Classification (NCBI taxonomy): domain Eukaryota; kingdom Metazoa; phylum Echinodermata; class Ophiuroidea; order Amphilepidida; family Ophiodermatidae; genus Ophioderma; species Ophioderma brevispina. The sequence goes on from JAMKCH010033221.1 coordinate 1,090, forward strand.
GCCAAAATGCACATGCGTATCCGGGGCATATTCGTTATGCGTGGTTGTCGTGCCAACGGGCTTTGTTTTTACGCAGACATGATACAAACAATGCACACAAAAATAATGTACAACAGCAGCATGGATGCTTGCAAAAAATGGGTGTCTTTACCTATTGTTAAAATCTTTGTTATTACATAGTACAAATCATTAGTCTAGCGAAGTAACTGACACCTGTTGATGCAAATTCGCAGCACAATATTTGACTGAAAATGGACTGGGAAAACGTTCCACAATCATCAGCCGGAGCGTCAGGGGAGCCAAGTGATCAACATGGACCCGGAACCTTTGGTCGATTTGGTCGGAGGGCAACATTGGTAGCTGGGGCAGAAATTTTTAAGCCGTGAGTGCTTGGAATTTGTAAAACTGAATACAATTCACAATGAGTAGGCCCTAGAATAACTAAGAATAAAATATTCTAATTCCTTCCATTCAAGTCTACACTGCAAAAACCGGGGTGTTACTTTAATAACAGCCTCCTGAGAAACAATAAGGGACTGCACTCACTGGTGTTAGATTACAAACGCATTGGCGGGTTAAATACCACATTGTAATGTTATGAACACAAATTTTTTGGTGTTACAATGTTATGGATACCTAATATGATAATGTGTTAACACAAATTTTGGTGCTTAATGCACTACATGTATAAATATGATACCAAGTCATTGGCGTTAATTATTTTGCTATTGCAAAAAATTAACATAAACTTTGGTGTTAGCATTTATATTTGGCATGTATAACTTCTGACAACATTTTAGTAGAAATGTTGCTTTGTTTTTTGCGGGTTGTTTTGCATCTATTATAACTGCTTACCTCTAACATTTCATAAGCAGATACCAAAGGCATAATTAAAATTGTGCACAACACCAAGCGGTGAAATCTAAATTTTAACACCAAAAACTAACAACCGACCATCTTGACTCGACTTGGTGTTAACATTTTAACACCCCGGTTTTTGCAGACCATGTTAATATATAGTCCCTAAAGGTAAATTGATTGTCCTTCACTGCTTTCCAAATCCAATACCAAACATGCCCACGTTGGAATAATAAACCTCATCTTTGATAGATCTCACTAATAAATGAAGAAGACAGGCTAGTCTGGCATTACACACTGGCATACTTCTATTCGTAATTCCATTCCTTTTTCATTCCATTCGACAGCTTTCCCGGCGCAAAAGTGAAATTGGCGAATCGATTCGGCGCAACAAAACGCGGCCAGAGTAGGTTAACTTACCCAGACCTGTAACCAACAACACCAGAGTGTAAAAATGCCAAATCTAAATTGTGCCACTCATGGTTTTTAAGGGATTGCTCTCTAAATACCAAAGATTATATTATGCGAAACTTAAAAGACTTAGGTCCGAACCTATACAAACTATACTTTTTTTATCCTTACTAATGAGACAAATCCATTGGTGTACATTGAAAAACACAACGTTGCCTTATTTGAAATTTACCCCTTTCCTAATTTTTCCCCCTTTTTTACAAAGTTCCCACATTTTCCAGAGGTGGGACCATATGTTGGACCCAAAAATTCCTGATTCAGCACCCTCCATCTATAGAACAACATCTTCAAACCACCTTCCCACACTTCAGAATGGGATTCTCATTTATAACTCTACTTAGCTGACCACTTCTAAACAGACGCTTGTTCATTAAGCTGTATTTCAAAGGCTGATTTTGCTTTTGAGCCTGAAACATAGGCCTCATACTAAATCTGCTGGTTTTTGATGGCGTTCCATTGTATTAATATTGTACTGAGTTTCAAAAAATTATACTTAAAAAAAGCAAAAGTTATTAGCTTGTGCAAGACAGCAAACCCATTGAATCGGGTTCCTAATAACTGAGTTGTTCCTAATTGTATGAAGTATTTTTACTTTGATAAACGGACAGACTTGGTTTTTGCACACATTAACATTCGTTTTTCATTGATGTGTTATGTTTAATGCTTCTTTGAAGCTGGATGTTTAATCATTTTTAATGGACATTTTTAAATTGTTATTCATTGGTTCGGGCAAGAAACATGTTTTCAAGGGATATGCCCTTGTCCCTCTCTTACATTTCCTTTTGTTTCCACATCAGCCTACCCGTGTTACAGGTAAAAAAACACAATTCATGCATAAATTTTACTATTATTCTCTTTCTCTTCCGCAGAGCTGGAGCCAGAGATCACTCGTCTTTTCACATTCGACCCATCCGCGGTACGTATAAAATCCTTTATTGCAAGCAGTCAAATCTTGCTACTCATTCTCTTTCTTGAGACACAAAACTGATCGGAATAAGTTTATCTAACTGCCGGAAAAGAAGTGAATTTCCGTTCCTGTTAGAAAGCGACTAGGCTTAACAGAGTCCTCTCCAAAACGGTTAACTTTCAAATCTTTTCAACGAATTAACATTTTTGAGATCAAGTTTTTCTCTTGATATCTAAAAATTTTTATTAGTTTTAAATTATAAAAAAAGAAAAATTAAAAAAAAAATATGTCTTCAAAGGGTTTGAAGTGGGCCCTTAGACTACTATCAGTCTAAAAGAGTGGGGAAAGTCGCTCCCCCCTTTTGCATTTAGAGAGAAGCAGAGTCCCTGGGATAAATTCCAGTTCATCATTATTGTTTTCATAAACAGTGGCTTTTGTATAACCATCTTCCATTGGACATCTTCATCGCGGTGCTCCATCAGTGATCTCTTGAGAAGGAGAAGAGGAAGAAGATTTCAATGACATCGTCCATCAAGATGACGAGAGGGTTGAAGAATTGTCTCTCAGGTATGAGATAATTTATCCGATCCGGAAGGGTACAAAAAAAACCAACAAAATAATAGATACTGAAGCACAACTGCAACCGCAAGCCGTTTTTTATGTTTTTGGAACAGGGACTCCAACTCTAACGGGTTTTGGAATGCGAAAAAATTGATTGATAACTGATTAAATAATTAGAACTTTCTGTCGAGGTTTCTTGACGTCAAACTTTAGGATTTCTTTGCCGCCTTCGTCTAACCAAAATAATCCCTTTCCATGTGTTGAAGTAATTATAGTCCGCCGTACTCACAGTCTGGCCACAACGACAAAGAATAGCGCACTCGATTTAGTTGACTCTTCACGCAACACATTAGTTTTATGCTTTATTCCGTTGTCGTCTATGGAGCCCGGACTGTGGCTCCCGACGGACTATAATTACTTTCACACCTGAATCAAATTCTTTTTTTCTCTCTCTCTCTCTTTCTTTTTTTCTCAGGAAATCGTTCTTGTTTTGCTTTTTCTTCTTTTTTTTTAAATACATTTTGTTTGTTTCTAAAACCATCTTTGCCTAAAACAAAATGAAATAAATAATAATAATATTTTTTTTTATTTATTCAGGGATGCCAGAAGAGATATTTTACCAGAAGAGACTATTGATTCAATGTTGTTTTAATATTGTCTAGGACTTAGTGGGACAGATGGTAGAGAGTTTATTCTTTCGTCTATTCATCTTGGGCGTCATCTGTGTCAATGCTGTGCTGATTGGACTTCAAACCATGGAATTGGTAATGTCTTTTAACGTTATTCTCAACGGGAGCGAGAAGTTTCGGGTTCAATTCTTACTTCTTTTCGGTATAATATAAGGGCTATTTTGACAGTTATGACGAAACTATATTTGTATAATCGATATATATCCAAATAAAACATTTTAGTTGCTCTTTTTTACCAATCCGTACGTTAAATACGGTCTCTTTACACAGTCCGAAGACTACACTTGGTTGTTCAACGTGTTCGACAACATCGTATTGACTATATTTGTGTGCGAGTTGGCTCTCAAATGGTACAATGGTTTCTTCATCTACTGGCGAATCGGATGGAATATTCTGGATTTCTTCATCATTCTAACCCTTCTTCTGGGTCCAAGTAAGAAACTATGTACAGATGTAGGCGTATATTTAAGAAATAAAAGGTGATGCAGTATCGTTTATGGGCGAATAATGTATCCGAGGTCGGAAAAACTAAATAATGGGTGAGGCGCAGCCGAGCCCATTATTTTTATTTTTCCGGCCGAGAATACATTATGAGCTCATATATGATACTGCAAGCCCTTTATTTCTATTCTATTACCTAAAACGTCTTGATTACTAAGAAAATGTATTTGACCGATCAGAATGCTCCATTTTTCAATAATGGGCAGCAGAGGTAATAGAATGAACGATAGGAACAGTGGATATGGAAGAGCGACGAATCTGCAGAGCAACTTACTTAGAAAGTGACGGCGGATCTGAGGGAGGTGGGGTGGTGGGTGGGGAGGCCTTGCTGACAGCAATTCAAAATATGGGTCTTTCGGTGAGAGGTTTGACGCCCCAAGGGATCGCTCGATGAGAAGTCCCTAAAAATGGGAGTAATTTATGAAACTTGAAAAAATTGGCAGTTCATAACAGTCTCAATTGTTTAGGCCAAAACTTGCGAAGTCTTTCAATAAGGAAAGTTGGTGTCAAACGGCGATAGATTATAGGAGATTATTTCAAAATGGTTTTAAAAACGGTCATTGGGTGACAACAGAACAAAAATACGGGTCTTTTGGTGAAAGAGACCGTTAAAAATGCAAAGGAAGCAATTTTTTAGGGTCAAAGATAAAAGTAGGTGAGCGATTGCAATTTTAAAATGCTCTAATTTAGTAATTATGTGTATAGCTGAAATTAGTTCCGCAATATTATAGACAGGAGGGAAGAAGTCAAAGAGTGTCAATGCACCTTTTGTATCAGGGTCAGCAGTACAGATTTCAAATGCCTTCAGAATTAAGTGATATGGGTCTCAAGAAATTAATTTGACACCAGGACTGCGATTCGGCAAAAATAAACCATTTGCCATATGTGATATCAGGGCAATATGCATTTCAAAGGCCAACCATATATAAAGGCATTGATTGTTTAAAACTGGAACTTGTGTAAGACTCCTCGGTTATCGTGATATTAATAATAAGGAGATGGCAAACAACACTCTTTTCGGGAGTTAGTCTGAAGGAGTAAAATGTCAAAGTTCGTGTATGGATTCGTTTGTAATGAGGTCAATCTAAGAATTAGACATATAAAGTAGGCCTATGTCCTTATATTTGATGATCAAGTTATTTAGTCTAATGTATTCAAATATAGTGTAGAGATGAAAACTTCAAACAAGTAATCAACCATTGGATAGAGTGCAACAGTCAATTTTAAAGATGTTATTGGCTGACACCATAGTGTAATTTAATATTGTATATCAAGGAACATTTTGTTTAATGCGTAAGGCGACTATAGGGATAGAAGAATAACATATCAATGAGTAGTAAAACCTAATTATAGAGTGATATGTGTGAATAAATATATTAGCCCCAATATCGATTAAGGACACCCAATTTACAGTAAAGTATGCCAATATCTGTAACTAAAGAAAACGAATTTAAGTAGAAAAATTAAACTGAAAAAATACAGAGTAGTAGTCTGCATGGCGCCATGTGCAGCTTCTTGTCAAATGCTTGAATAAATAATAAATGTATCAGAAAAGAGCTCCAAAACATGCAAGCAGTTGTGGGCTATAAAGAGTCTATTAAGACGTAATTAGGACCCCTTTTTTTCCACATATGGAACCATTAAGAACTGGAAACCCTAAAGAGAACCCCAAAGGTTCCTAACGTACCATTAAAAGAAGTCTTAAGAACTCTTGTTGGTTCATTGAATTGGGTTCCTAAAGGTTTAGAACCTTTTTGCACCTTTCCTTAAAAGTATTATAGGGCAAGCAGGATCGAAGGGTCAATGAACTTTTGTACAGTTATGTTAAAACGTTGCTCGGTAAAGGTTGAAATATACTTGAAATTACCCTTCTTTACAACACATTTAATTATTTGTTCGCTATGGATGAGCTTCTTTATAAAAATAGCCTCCAAATGCTTTATCATTATCTTGCAAAATTTGAATTTTGCCTATATCCAAATTGATAATTTGGTCAAATTTGGCAAAATTCGGCCAATCGGCGATATTTAAAGTGCCATTTGCACTTTATACCTTATAAATTTCATTTCAAATTTGTAACTCTTTCAGAACACGTCCAAAAAACCAAGCTGCCGAGAAAGTAATACTTCAGTTTGTTCCTTTAATTATAGTCGTGACATTTCTTGGAAGCAGTAGAATTTTGCGGATATTGCGTGTTCTTCGAGCATTCAGAAGCCTTCGAATGCAGTATATCATTTTTAGCGCAGGCGCGTTAGAAAGGTGTCAAAAAAGCAAAAGACAGTTGAGTAGAACCCACCTAACACACTTTGATACATGGCTTTGGGCAATTCGGATAAGTTTTATAACATAAGTCAGCGACATTTGAGATGCTTCCCATATTTTGGCTGTCCTGTGGGGGATGCCATCTAAAACAACAAAGACTAGGGCTTCTTTGGACTCATTAAGTGCATTTTTTCACGCTGATTCTTAATGCCCATGAAAATCTAAATAATTTGTGAATGAAAAGACAAAAAATTGAACAAAATTCATCTTTGAAGCGAGTATATCGCCTGCCCATGCAAAGAGAACCTTATAAACCCATTTGCAGCACATGGCTTATTTAGAAAATAAAAGGGAATGTGAGCACAATGCTGCCTCCCGTGATGCCTGACATTAGCAAAGTTTGTCATTGCGCAATGTCATTCATCTCGGATTTCATTCGGCGCGTCGGAGCGTCGGGGTGGGTGGGTCATACTCTTTCCTATGGGGCTCTGGGGCTTCTGCACACAGTTTTAGGAGGGGAACGCAAAGAAATCAAGAACACAAATTAGGGGGACAACACTTTAGATTTTTTAGAAAAACATAACATTTTATTAAACCCTGTCACTGAACTGGGGGCGTGGGGCCTTTGTCATGAAACAAGTTTGAAATCATGGATTTATAAACTTGCCTTCATCAATAACCATAAAGCAACAGGCCGTTTCCCTCATTGTATTGAACATGAATAATATTTTTTTTCAATTCACAGAATTGGTTGAGTCGTCTGCTGGTTTATCAGTGGTGGTCCAGACTACTTCCATCCATCCCAGATAATGACTAATATTGCCCTCCTCCTCATTATCCAAATGCTGGCGCAGTGTGGGCGGAGTGTCCTCTCAAAAAAAGTGCAGGATTTCCCGGAGAATTTGGCGACTTGGGGAGTTGTTAGGATTTAATTTCTGGATGTGATTATAGTTCGAGTGCGTCAGCAGAAACTTTACATTAACTTATAAAAACATTTTAAACATAAATAAAAGTTTAACTGTGATTTTGCGAAACGACACAAACAGAACTCCCATTGATTACAAAATACAACGCTTTATCCGTTCCGTCATGCATTGCATAACGTGCATAACGGAATGAAGCGTTAATCCAATTGTAGTTCTGTTTCGTTTCGTTCGCAAAATACAGTAACCTAAAAACACCAAAGAGTAACAATAGCGTATGGCCTGGACATTATACGCGCAATTTATGTTTCTTAACCTACTGGTAATGTTTGTATTCTAATTTACCCACATCCTTAGTTGATGAATTGAAACAAACATAGACGGGTACGACTTGACAATTCTATTCAAACTTTGATTTCAACGCAAGACATTGACATACACTTTCGAGATTAAAATTTCATCCTCATTTATGGTATGGTTAATTGTTCATTTATGTTTCTTTTAATTACATCTAACAAGCAATGTTTAGCATGTTTGTCTGCGTAACCCAGGATGGATGGATGGGATGTTTAGCAAATTGAAGGTAATTAAAAAGAGAGCAATCGCAATACTTTTTTAAGATTGTTATATAATCAGCTTGTTTGATTCATTGTGATTGTAAAATTGTATTGTTCCACAGTTTCAATCTATACTAATATGTTAACGTTATGTTTTTAAAAGTGTTAAACCAGCAAACCATTATATCATGAGCAAGTATTTACAAGACCGTGAAGGGTACACAATAGTTTTGGTAAAGTTTTCATTGTTTAAATATGTTGTAACTGTTGCAGGATACAAATCACTACCTGGTGGGTGGTTGCTACTTTTCATTGTGTGTTCAATTGTTGGGCGCATTTCGTCTTTGGCAATCTTATCATTGGCCGTTTTTGGGACAATTTGGTTAAGGCAAAAATTGTGAATCTAGATCTATAGCTACATCACTTTCGCCTTTGAAATATCTCTGAAGAGAATACCATCGGATCTTGTTGAATTAAGAATGGTCACATATGTTCTTTTTTTTCTGAAGGCAATTCTTGTGTGAAATGTAAGGGAATGACCACACACACTTTTCTTAATCTTTTTTTTTTTTCGGGATCTCTTCCCATAATCTGTTCTGGCAATTATTTGGTTCGTCACATGGTGCCGCACTGCCCAAAATTGAGAACCCATTTCGTCATTTGTTCGGCAGTATAAACTTAAACCATAGGTTTTGCCCAAATAACGGCCCCGCGCGGCTCTTATTACATTTCATCAAACGGGGCGTTTATTGTTGGTGATATTTTTTTAGGTAAAACATTGGGTTTTTTTTGTGAAAAAAGTATGAACTATTGGCAAAATATGCTGTGTTTTATGGTAAAACAGTGATTTGTGTTTGAATGCGACTAAATGTTGATGAAAATGCATTTTACTTCCCGGGAAATATTTGTTTGTGGGGTGACAATTTGCGTCATTTGGTTATAAACGTGTTTCTTTTGGGAAAATAGGAGGGTGTGTTCATAGAGAAAGACATTTATTAGGAACAATACGGGACGTTATTTTTATATTACAGCGGGCGGGGGCCCGCGCGCGGCGCGGGCTCCCGCTAGTTGAGTGAACAGGAGCGATCAATGAAATGAAGGGATCACGGAGAATTGACACCTATGGCTAGACCCACCGGCCAACCAACCCTGACCTCTGAACTGTAGGAAGGACTCCCCGAGTCGCAACATTTTGTATTTTTAACACGTCTTAATAACTCAAATTTCCGTACCTATCATAATTATTATAGCGCATGTAGTTTTAATGTATTACCGTCTCTAAGGAAACTTCCAGTGAATATTTAATCCAGTATAACTTTCCGTATATTTTATTTTCCTCGTATTTTAAAATATAAAACTTCAAATCTAATCCCGTATAAGTTTTCGTGTAATAAACGTTGTTTCTCAAAAGTACTCCCCGTGGGGTAACCAGTTGTTCCTCTTTGTCCACATATATTTCTCATAACTAACTACTCCTCAAACTCGATTACTCCCTCTAAAAAAGGTCTCGCCATCCTGTCGTTTATTGACCACCCCCCCGCCCCCGTCACAACATCCCGGATTCGTATTTGCAGCATATCCTATAGCTTAGGCCTATCTGTTCCTAATTTCTAATGTTATTAAAACGTCAATATTTCATCCCGTAATTTCCGTATATTTTTTTTTTCTTCTCAAAACTCCGCGGGGTAATCCGTAGTATCCATACATGCGACAATCAAAACGAAAAAACCATGCACGTGTTCTTGACCATTTCTTTCTTGTCCTCCTTTCGCTTCCCCCAAAAAATTCATTCCCCACAAAAACCGTTGCCTGTTATTTGCGTACCGCTATAGCGTCTTACGCGTAAACTCCGTTGCCACGCGTAGCCCCCTTCTGCGTCTTACCGTGATCGCCCTTACCGCGTTGCCACCGGCGTAAACGCACCACTCATAAGCGCCGCTTATAACTCTTACAAACAATGGTAATTTTTCATAGCAACTCGAGCACATGTTTCGTTGATTTTTCAAGCATTTTCTGAACGATTTCGTCGTCCAAATAGTGGGGTTAACCCGTCCGGTGTCCTCATGTACCTTTCATGCGGCAATTGGGCGCAATTGTATCGAAACTGACGGAGCCTTTGGCGAACATACATACATACACACAACATTAGCAAATTATAGTAAGAATTTAAACAATTGTTGATAGGTCAGTCCAAGATCTAAAAAAAATAATTCTGGGATATATTGAAATCGTTGTAAAAGGTCTAATCAACGTATGATTTCCCTCTCAGTAATAATTACTTGGTTATTTGGGACTTCTTGTAATGGTACAGGACAAGGCGATGAATGAGATGAAACAAAACCTGAAGAGTGAAGACACGTTTGGCTACCAAACCGCAAAATTGTAGAAGACAGTGGGTACGTGAAAACTTGTAGGGACAGAAACCCACTGAAGTTTGCCTGCATAACGACAATCCAACAAACAGGATTAGTTTCGGACTATACCTTTCACATTTGACAACTGAATAATTAGCTAAGTGTAAAGCATAAAAGGTGGTGTTTCAATTGAATGGAGATGACTAAGTTTTGGACTTAGTTGAATTAAAAAATCGACCCAAATTATGTGGTTTTTGGTGCATTCTAAAAACACCTAGTACTCTACCTGGGTGCTTTTACTGACCCAAAGTTTTCAGATACGGTCGGTCGGGTTATACTCAACACATTGGGGGGGGGGGGGGGTGATGGTCGGGATTTCTTTTCTGCTAGAGTTTATAAATTCCACTGTATTTTCTCGGCAGAACATCCGCACATCTCGATGCAGAAGTTCCGCTAATAAGCGTGGAGATATCATATCACCAATCAATGTGAGTTTGACTCGCCAGAAACCGTTTTTTTTTTTGGAGTGTGATTTGAATCACCTAATTGTCCTATTTTTCGGGTACCGAAATCGTGTGACCGTGCGTTGCGTGGTCAATAAATCGATCACTTTATGTCGACTCAACTCTGCCCCCTCACTTCAAATCCAGTTAAAACGAATTTAAGAGGTTTGGGTAATATTATATTTCCGCCATAATTTTCTCTTCAAACTATCGCATAAATATAGTTTCATCGATATGAACAACAAAAATTACTGTACTTAGGATGAATTATTGCACTTGGGATGAGTATTACTGCACTTTGGATGAGTATTACTGCACTTGTGATGAGTATTACTGCACTTGGAATGAGTATTAATGCACTTGGGTGGGTATTACTGCACTTGGGATGAGTATTACGGCACTTGGGCATGAGTAATACTGCACTTGGGATGAGAATGAATATAGTATGAGTATTTCTGTATTCAACTTCACCTAAATATAGTTGTAATCGATAGTTTTTATCACAAAATTACTGTCTTAGGATGAGTATTATTGCACTGTGGATGAGGTATTGGGTCGCGGGGTTGGGCGGGTCTTTTGAACTTATATTACTGCACTTACTGTACTCGGGATAAGTATTACTAACCTTACTGCACTTGGGACGAGTATTACTGCACGTGGGATGAGTATTACTGCACTTTGGATGAGTATTACTGCACTTGGGAAGGGGGGGGGGGGGGGGGGGGGGGGGGGTGGGGGGGGGTGGGGGGGATGAATATTACTGCACACGGGATGAGTATTACTGTAGCTTGGATGCGTTTCAGTGGCTTGGGTATTTCTGCACTTGGGATGAGTATTACTGCACTTGAGTGAGTATTACTGCACTTCGCGTAATTATTACTGCACTTGGATGCATATTACTGTCCTTGGGATATTTATACTGTACTTGGAATGATTATTGGAATGAGTATTTCTTGACTTGGGACAGTATTCTCTACTGGAATTACTCTAGCACTTGGGATAGAATTATTTCACTTTGGACGAGAATTATGCACTGGGATGCGTGATTACTGCACATGTGGTGAGTATTACTGTACTTGTTTGGGATGCGTATTAGTGCTTGGGGTATTACTTCACTTGGGATGAGTATTACTTACTTGCACTTCGGACGAGTATTACTGCACTTGGAATGAGTACTCCAGACAGGGATGAATATTACTCTACCGCACTTGGACTATTATTATTGCACTTGGGATGAGTATTACTGCACTTTGATATTATTACCGACTTTTGACGAGTATTACTGCACTTGGGGTAATATCACTCTGCACTTGGGTGAGTATTACTGTACTGTGGGATGGGTATTACTGCACTCGAGCGAGTATTACTGCACATGGGGTGAGTATCACTGTTACTTGGGACGAGTATTATTTCACATGGGATGAGTATTACTTACTACACTGCAACTTGGATGATTATTACTGGACTTGTGACGAGTATTCTGCACTTGGGGCGATATCAAACTGCACTTGGATGAGTATCCCTGTTACTTGGGACTATTTTTACTGCCACTTGGGACGAGTATTACTGCACGTGGGATGAGTATTACTGCACATGGGAATTGAGCATTCTGTCTTGGGATGGGTATTAATTGCACTCGAGCATTACTGCACTTGGGATGAGTATTACTGGACTTGGGATGAGTATTACTTCACTTGGGATGGGTATTAGGGAGGGGTCATTATTTACGCCACTGGGATTGAGGATTTGAGGGGGGGAACCCGAAAAATTTTTGTAAGAGAGAGGGGGTAACCTAAATTTGTCATCAATGCGAGAGGGCGATATGAACTTTTAATGGGAAAATCGTCATGATCAATGGGGTGGAACATGAAATTTTTGACGGAAGCGAGGGGGGGGGGGGAACGCGAAAATTTTTGCACGAAAAAAAAAAGTTGAAATCCTCCATTCCCCCCTCATAATAATGTCCGCTACCCTTCACTTTGGATGAGTATTACTGCACTTGGGATGAGTATTACTGGACTTGGGATGAGTATTACTGTGTTGGGATGAGTATTACTGCTCATGGGATGAGTATTACTGTACTTGGGATGTGTATTAGTGTTTGGGTAATTCTGCACTTGGGATGAGTATTACTGCATTTGGGTAGTAAATTACTACTGGACTTGGGATGGGTATTACTGCACGTGGGATGAGTATTACTGC
>JAMKCH010033222.1:0-27569 GCA_023653785.1 Ophioderma brevispina
ACACTGCATATAGCTTGTGGCCAGGTCATTACGCTGAGCGGTTAGGTCATAGCGTTCAAGCCCGTTAAGGAGGAGTAGTGTTTTTTAGGAAAGAATAAAGAAAGAAACAGCAAGACTAGAGCTATTGCGCTCTTGCAAGAGCGCGAAAGTTTGGCGTTTTGTGACCGTGTTTGAAAGATTGGTCCGCATGAAGAGGTTCACAAATGACATTCTGCATATCTGAAAGTTAAGGCACTGTACTATGTGAGTTATTGAGATAAAAATGTTTTGATATTTTATAATATTTTTGGTTTTGAGCCCAAAATTCCCCCTTAATGACCTTGACCCCCCTGCCGAGCACAACGTTTGAGAAGGGTCTTAAACTGCTTAATATATATGAGTCACGTGACCATACAACGTTGCATTGTAGATTGAAGATTTTTTTAAAATTTTTCACATTAAGACCCGGAAGTGCCCCCTTAATGACCCAAAATTTACCTCTCGACCACCACTTTTCTGAAGGGTCTCAAGCAGCGTTCATATGCATGATTCACGTTCCATGCAATTTAAGCTGTAGGAGGAGATACATTATAAAGAAAATCACACACTTGACCCCTACGTTGGACCTCTGACCCAACAAGCACAGCTGCATATAGCCTGTGGCCAGGTCATTACTCTGAGCAGTTAGGTCATTAGAGGTCAAGCCGATAAGGGAGGAGTCAGTGTTTTTAATAAAGAAGAAAGAAAGAAAGAAACGGGCAAGAAAACATACGTTAGGAGCGCAATGGGCGCCTAACTAAAAACACTAAATTAGGCAAAAATGCCTAACTTAAAAACCGACAAAAGAAAGACAGCAGTCGAGTTCCTCGACTGTTTAAAGAACCCATCAAACCGAACAAGACGGCCTGAAGGCCGTCTTGTAAAACTAAGCTAATCTGCGCTCTTGCAAGAGCGTGAAAGTTGGCGTGTGTGACCGTTGAACCCCAAAACAGAGTTGGTCGATGAATAGGTCATAATGACATTCTTTCATCTAGAAAGATGCACCATGCAATTGCCGCTATTTTAATTTGCTAGAGCCTGAAATAAATTCATAGTTTTCCTGGAATGCCCCTTTAATTGGTAAATGTGGCATCGGGGTCCAATCTTGATGATAGCCTTTAATTTGTGGGAGTAGGAATCTTTATATTTTCAGGGAATGCCCCTTTTTAAGTGGTAATTGTGTTTCTGGGTCCACTCTGAGAACACCCCATTATGCAGCTCCTCTACCGGAGATATTGCGAGCGAATCTCATGATGAGAGCCTGTTATGAATATCAGAGAAAATCGCAACTCGCATTGTTTGTAACCAACTTCTTAAAAATTCAACTCGTACATTTTAACTCCACAAATCCAAATTCAGGAACTCACAAACTTGTACGCGCCCACTAAAACTTGCAACTCACAGAGTTAGCCACACCCGATTGTCGCACTTCATGTTCCCAGCATTCTTACTTCCAAACCATGGACATGGAATCCAACCACTAAGAGTTACCGAACTATGATATATAACAAAATATGTCTAGTTATCACTTTATTACCATTGTCATAGGTAGTTGATCAAGCATCCACAATAAATAGTTGTTAAAGCCAAACAGATGAATATTATATAAAACATCACTAGCTTTAAACATGTTGTGATGGCAATTTCAAGTTTAACAATTACACTGTATTAGTGCATATACTCTTATTGTAAATAATATGTCAGAGCTAGTGATTAGAAAAAAGCACAAAACCTACTGAGGCTGGCATGAAACATTGGTTTTTTACACAGTGAATAAATTTAGTGTCTAGCCAACAGTGTCAACAACAACGGTACAGTTATTCCCAAAATAGTATTGAACATGGCTACACAGAAATCATGGATGAGGAGTTTTCACTACGTAAAGAAAGTGTCAGATATCATTTACCACTCAAGCCTGGGTCAAAAAGATCAGGTTAATATATGCCTACAGTTGAAGGCCAAATATGGCTGTTATAACTATTATAGTGCCATATTCTAATACTAGGTTAATGCCAATTTGACCTTGCCCAGGGTTTTGAAACGGGTTAGTTTTTTTTTAACTTTGTGGCCCTATGCAACATTGATATCAACAAAGCACACCCTTGTATAGCTGATGTAACAAACCATTTGACTCTGTGTGATTTGGTCATCAACGGAATAAGGGTTAAAAAACCGATTCGTTAGAATTGTAGAGAGAGAAGAAAGAAGAAAAGAAAAAAAGAACAGAACAAAAGAAAGAAACAGCAAAGGAAAAACAATAAGTTAGGCGAAACGCCTAACTAAAGGAAGAAAGAACGCATCAGGAACAAGAACAAAACGGCCAGAAGGCCGTCTTGTAATAATATGATGAATGCATTTAGATGCATTTACTTTTGCTATTTTTTTATACCATAGTGCATTGGGATTGGGTTTTGACATGTTGGAGTTGGACTTCATTGACAGGGGATAAGCAGGTAGGGGTGGCAATGATGATCACCTGGGTAGGATATCAGGGATAGACGCCCACATCTCAGAGACTAATTACGAGGGGTACGTGGGGTTGAGGTGGCTGGTTGAGTCTTAGTAGCTTACTCCCCATTTACACCCATGTCTTGTCAAGAGGCAAGCAACTTAAAGGAATTTACTGGCATGTGAAATCATCGGACATAATAATGAAATATCCCTAAAATAAGGACATATACCAGTGGTTTTCATGTTCACTGGAAGCATTTCCTTTTGAAAAATCCTGATTATTCCGACAAATGTACTGTACTGTACCACAATCGTTTGAAAGCTGTATCTTGTTCTCTGTGCAGATTTACAATGCCGCAGAGAAGTACCAAAACAGAAGCCAGCGAAACATCTATCAGTGACCGTACGTAGCCTCTGCCACAAGCCTCATCCTGTGAACTTCGATGAGTGCACAAAGGATATGAGTGAAGTTCATGGCTTGTGGCCCCCCGCAAGATATGTAAATAAATATACAGGGGGCAGCTTCCTTAAATCGTCTACTGTTCTATGAAAATTTAAAGAGACATTGAGGAGATTTCCAGAAGAACGAAGCGCCCCAATTTTTCTCGAAACCTAGGTTTTTACATATTTGGAATGCTTACCAATGTATTAGATTCACACCTGAAGTGAATAGGCCAAATACGCCGTCTTTATTTAATAAGATGCTGATCTAGTAGTTGTTCTGTCGACGAGAAAGTCCAAAGCATGGTTTTCTATGGGGAACGTTACGAATACTATGGCAATTTCCAAAACAAGGTTTGCGGTTTTCTTTTGCCCACCTGTTTGTTCCAATAACATAAACCTTCCAAACTTCTCGGTGGGTGGTCTACAAAAACACGATCCAGTGAAATTTGAAATTCATATCCTAAAAAAATCTCCTCCTGTCACTTTAAGCATGAAAGTGTTGTTTTCTTTGAAAGGAATACTTCAATGACCAGCAAACCATCTGGTCCCTTTTTTATTCGGGGTATTCATTATTATATGTTGCCAAGAGCGTCATGCAATACAAGGTCATTTTCCAATAATTCTTATAAACCACTACATCTCTAGATGTGTACACAATCCACTTGGAACATTCATTATTTCATATCCATCCTTGGATGCTCATGCTTGGCTTTCACTTTATATTTTTAAAAGTTTTTTCCCCCTCCAAATTTAAAAAAATATTCAAAACAAAATCCTTTAAAATACATTTGGGCTGGTACAGTTTCAACTTCATTTCAACATGTCACAAGGCTCAGTCAGTATTTCATGGATTCCTTTATGGACTGGTACTTAACATATTGTTTGTTTTGTTTGGACTCGTATCCACAAGTCATTGGTAATGGCTTTGTGGTTGTGTTAGGATTTGTTCAGGCAAGTTTGCTTTCCGGGGCCGCGTGTATCCATGATTACGGACGCTCCTAACATTACATGGCCCGCTATTTGAGGCAGGGGCGGATGGGAACAGTCAAGGGTTTTCAACCTACTCTTATTCGACACGACTGCGATACATGTTACAGTTGGGCTCTCTGGTCACGGGACAGACGGCTTCTTAACGTCACCTCCGAAAGGACGGGATTGCTTTCATGATCACATTTGCCAAATTCCAAGTGAACCATGGAGGGAGCGGTAATTTTCTGTTTTATCAATAGCTGGTATAAAGATCAAATCCCGATGGTAGTACCGAAATATAAATCCCAGCAAAGGCCACGACCCCACCGGGATCGAACCCGGGAAGTGGGAATTTGATTGTAAATTTGCGGCCAGAGGCAAGCACCCTAAAAGCTAGGCACACGCTCTCCAACTATATGGTAATAGTGCGGCACTTAAGTGCGGCATGCTGGGCGTGGAAAAAAAAAGATGTTCCTGTTGCCGCAAACCGGAATGGACCCCGAAAAAAACCTGGTTTTCTTTCTGCTTTTTTTACCAACACAAAAACAAAAAAAGGAAACAAACCAATCAAAACAGACAACAAAAGAACTACAACAAAATGTAGAATATAAAGTGCTTAGTTATGTAATCGAAAGCTTTAAAGAGTAGTTCGCATTGTTGTTGTTCACTTTACAGGCCTGGTGAGAGTTCAGCTTTTTTTTAAGCTGATTTCAGCTTTTTTTGCTTCAAAAAGTAAAAATTTTAGCCTTTTTCTTTCTATTTAGCTGTTTTTGACCTCTGTACCCAGTTTTTATGCAATATTTCAGCTCTTTTCAGGCTTTTTTTCAGCTCCTTTTTCAAAGTGAAGGTCATCTAAAAAAAAAAAACAACTGTCCAATCTGCATATTGTGGGCCGCCAGCTATAGCTGGCAGGACCACTTAGCAATCCGTGTGCGTGTGTATGTGTGTGTGAATGTGTGGTGTGTCAAAAATTGTTAGTTTTTTTTTACATGACCTCAATTGAAAGTTTAACTTCAATAATAGGAACCAAACTTCTGTCATAGGTGAAACAATGTTTAGGATCCCTCATATGATGATTTTGGGTCAAAGGTCATGTGAAAGGTCAAAGGTCATGTGAGGTCAAGTGAAAAAATGGGCTGCTAATCTAAAATTAAAAGTGATCTAAATTGGAAAAAACTTGAAGTTCAATTGGAACCAAACTTTTGTTCATAGTTGCCATGCTATCCTCATATGTGAATGAGATCAAAGGTTCCCGTACCGGTGGTCAAAGGTCATGGGGCTGCCCACACTTATATTCTTTGAATATAGCGAGCATGAAAACCGAGAACAGCGATATTCTAGTTTTCTTATTTGGCACACAACCTCGTATTAGTCAGGGCTCCAAGCACTGTCGAAAAGTAGGGAGGTTACCTCAAAAGAACTTTTTTTTGCAGCCTATACATTAACTGGTGTATTAAAACCTCAGGAATTAGGCGATCCAGAGTCGTAACATTTCGCCGGGATTGCACAAATAGATAATGCGCAATAAAGATGACGTCAGCAATTTTGGGGGAAAACTGAAATTATTAACTATTTTATTTTCTTGCAGTATTTGATAGAGTCTTCCACAAGCTTTCTATTTCACTTTATTTGGAAGCTATATTATATAATACTTTGTGTTAGAGAACTTTAAATTTACATTATTTCTATTGACCCGTGTACAAAATAGAGTTTTCAATTGCAAGTTTTCTCAAAACGCAATTTCTCTGTTTTCTCCGAGGTCTAAAATACGTACTATTTTTCTCTGGTAGCAACATATTTATTCGAATTTATCACAGTTGTAACACTTCTCATATACTTATGGATGTTCGAGTAAGTAAATCTATTTTGATTTCAAATATGTACCCTAATCGTCTATTGTTGCCCAATTTGATGACGTCAAATCAAAGTTGACTCCACGTGAAAAACTTGCAAAAATTTGTTTTGTTTTATATGATGCTTGCAGTATATCTTTAAGACCAAGGCATTTTAGAACACTAAATGCATATAATTACCATTGATCAGGGAAAGAAAAAAATTAAAGCTGCCATTTATGTCTGTACTAAACTCTAAACTGTAACAACTCCTGGGTTCTGCATTGTACTTTTGAAAAAGTTTTTAGGCTTCACCAGGCTTGTATACTTTCACTAGTTTTCTGGGAATCTGTGAATATTATAAAAGGGAATTGGACATAGATTGGAACTTGGGAATTCTTGATTTAGACTTTAGTAAAGATAATTAACTTATGATTTCCCATCCTTACATTAGGGACTCCCTCTGGTTGTGTTTATGTAGTAATATCTGAGGCAGACACTAGCACAGAAACATACACACTACTACAATCCTTTTGAGTCTTGTAACATAATTACACATTTGGGTTTGAACTCCATCAATTTTGCAATTTTTTTTTACCACAACGCCTTTCTTAAGGGCCCAAAATTATAGTATGCTCCTAAGTAATTTATCAGCGGAAAGATACCTAATTTCATATTCCAAAATGGCCGCCATTTTTAACACATTTCCCACATTGTTGGTTATAGTCCTCGTTCTAACGTGCTTCTAAGCGCCTAATATGCACATATTAAGATAATTTCCATAATTTTAAAATTTCCATGCCTTAATTTGTGTATCCACAATGACAGCAAGCAATGTAGTTTTTTTGCCTGTATCCTGGTTTGAAAACATTGGTAACCAACATTGGCTTATTTGGTGTGACAGCCATTTTCAATTTCTAGCAGAGGCGGTAAGCATAAGACGTTGGTTGCCTCATAGATGGTATCAGCATTTATGATGGGGGTACTTCACATCGATCAGGAATCATGATGTGGCTCGGTGATGAACCCCCTTCTATTCAAATTCCCGGCTTTTTTTTTTGGGTTTTTACAAAATGCCACCCCCTTGGTAAGTTATTGTGCTGACTTGTTACCCAATGACTCCCTTTTTCTTACTTCCTGCTTGGTCAGTCAGGGGCGGTGCCCTTTTCCATTTCCAGCTACCCAATGACCACTTTTTTATTTCAAAAAGTCATTGTACCCAAAAGACCCCACTTTCGTAAGTGTCATGTTGGTATTTTTACTTCGAATTCCAGTTTCAATCCATCAATTTCCACTTCCTTCCAATTGGCAACAACGAGCACATGACTATACTCGTAAATTCTTACATACTATAAGTGTTACAGGCTTTGCTTGGATTTCAATTACCAGGTGACAGGTGTTTTTGTGCAGTTTTGAAACTTTCTTTTGGCAGTTTTAAATGTTTGTACACAATGACCCCCTTAATCTTTTGCCATTTTCTACCCTATGACCCTAATATTACAGTTTGTTATCCAATGGTTCCCTTTTTAATCTTCAATACCCAAACCCTGTGTTTTGGTTCATTTGTGTACTGAATGACCCCCTTTTCTGTAAAGGGCCAAATGGTTCACATGACTGAGTACCCATACCCTTCACCTAAATAGTGAGTTGCTCCCAGGATCGCCCTCTCGTGATACACTCACGTAGATGGCATTTGGTCAACGTTGACCTCGCATCTACCAATTCATTGACCTGCATTATATTGTTAAAGCTTGTCAGGGTCTACTTGTAAAGTTTTGGGCTGTCACTGATGCTGGAGCTTTATATTTACACAAGCATCGCGAAACGTAGTATGCATGTAATACCAATTGATAGATCGTGATAAATTTCAAAAAGAAGAGGTTTCCAGAGCATGTCTTCCTGGGTGTAGCCACGGATGTACGGTTCACCCAAAGCGGAAGACTGATCTATTCCCACAAGCTGGAGCTTTTTTACATCCCACAAAACACATTGAGGTTCTCTTATACGCGCCGGAACATTACGGTGGTTAGTTTGTGATTTCCGGCTCATCACAGGGTTTTTGAAAAAAATCCAAAACATGGATCAAGGCGTTATAGTCATCGATGATTTGGCCAGATCTTCAGCTGTTACAATCATTTGTGTTGGCAGCATCAAGTCACATTTAGCTAAACATCGGCATGCTCATAACTTACAATAAACTGATGTTATTGATAGAGGACGATATCTGATGGAGCCCAATACTCCTTAAGTAATTTATAATATATTTAAATGTTGGCAATAACAAAATCGGTTGTACTATACGAGTGTCCCGATACTTTTGCAAATCTTTTCATAAGTTGGGTGCAATATCGGATGGCAGCTTCTTTCGTATGCGAGTCGTGGCAGGGTGTCAACCTGTTTGCTTTTTTTTAAATATAATAAGACTGGCTGTTAGTAGTACCTACTGAAGATCCTACAAAATTTATGATGAAAGTGTAAAAAAATTCGAGAATGAGGTATAATGATTTTTGGACCATTAACAACGCATATCTGCAGTTCTATTTTCAAACCATGCTCAAAATTCAAGGCGGGGGCCAATAGGACAGCTTCTAAGATCTTTCTTATAAAAGGCTTTTCCTATTGATCAGATGTTAACAAAACAATAAATACAGAAATGAATTTCTGAATTCAAAGCCATATAATCATACTTTCATTTGCACGAATTTATACAAGTTTCCATTTTAATTTTAGAGGATATAAGTGACTAACTAACAAATATTTGGTCTATTTGTTGGTTCTAAGGTCTCAGCCGGAGTCAGGGTACCATCGTGAATTGTAAGCTGTTGGTAAACAATAGAAAGCTGCGAGTTTTCTTATAATGGTCAAAAACACAACCATATCTTTACTTGACTTTTCCATAATTGTTTGGATGTGATATAACTAAATATTACAGTATATGCTTCCGAATACTAATAATAGTTAAAAGATCTTAGGAGGAAAAATAGTGGCCACCATCTCAATGTAAGCTCCATTAGCAAAACAAATGTGTGTCCATAAATGATTTCTAAAGCTGAAACGTATCTCTTGTATTTTAATTGTCCCGTTTTTGGATCCCCCTTCATTCCCAGCCACGCCGCCTACTGCAAACGCTTTTATGGACTTGTCTTATATACGTCTTATGACCCAGCATAGGTGAGATAAAATCCCACTCAACTTGGACACATTTAACTGTTTTTGCAATATTCCTCCTTCCGCGTTTCGCTGTAAATCACTTTCATATTCAGGTGGCACATGTTTTCTGATGAACTTAGAACTTAAATCCACTTTAATCGCCATGCAACTATTTACTTTGGTTTCCAGGAGACGTGGTGGTATTATTTTTTCTGCCATTGTGGGCAGTAGTCCTAGCCAGCTTTGTCGCCTGTACTGATTTCAAAAGTCTAGCACAAAGATCTTTATAGGCAGGGCCGCAAAATAACCGAAGGCACCGGGGGGGGGGAAGGCACCTTGGCTTCGGTGCCCCTACCAGTTGCCCCTTGATGCCCTAATGTTTGCCTTTCTTGGCCTTATTCTTTAACATGCAATTGCCTTGATGTCCCTTTTACACAATTGAAATTGGCCTGAATTGGTGCCCTTTAAAACCTATTTGCACCCTGTTTATAGGATTACAAATTGACTGTCATTATGACTTCTAGGGATTTAACAAAACAATAAGCCAGATATAAGTTTCTATTTGGAAACAAACATATCTCATCCAGCGGCCCCCTGTTTCTCTTTCCACTACATTAGCCTCATTATAACGAAATCTGATATAAGAAAAAAACCGGTTATAACGAATATTTTTTCTTAACACGATACCATTTCTTTGGTATTTATTGTTTTTTCCCAACCCTTGTATAACGAAATTTTGGAAACTAATTCACTGTCCCACATGTCGTTATAATTATTTCCACTTGTACTTAAATTGACACTTTATGGTAATCAGTAATAATTCAAATTTTGACAGGCACTGGGAACCCACTTCACCACCATCTATAAGCCACTCACCAGCGAGGATAGCCACCACCACTGAGCAGACTTCATTCAACCCCTTCCAGTAGTTCACAGGCTGGAGCTCCTTCTTCTGCGGAATTTCAACTGGCAAAATACAGGCATGTGGGATACTCATACTGACAAGAATGGCAAGCAGCTCGTGAATGGATTGACGCCCAAGACCTCCAACTGCTGTTTGATATTAAGGATCCACCTACCTTCTATCCTAGCATCGATGATGGGACAGTGGACCTGTCCCTACCTGCAACAGTCACCATCGCCATCCGTCCCCTGCCCAGAACGGTCCTCCCTAGATTTCCTAGATGAGGTCATTGCCCTATCCTGGTCACCAGTGACATCAAGGTCACAATCTCCCATCCTCTCAGAAAATATGGAATTTCAGGAACTCAAACTGTCCAAGTTCAAACAACTCACCACGAACTGTCAATCCACGCTGGCCAGACCCCGGCTTCATCAACATCACCTACATATTCGACTTCTTTCTGCTCCATGCTCCCCAGCAGCTAATGTTCCATTCCAGAGGCATAATGAATCCCTACACCCCCTTTTGGACACGGCTGCGACGAGTTATACAAGCGTATGGGTTAATACCAACTGCGATACTGAGAGAACAGCAAGGGTAACCAGCTACTAGATCTGCTTGGCCAAAAGACGCAGGCCAGATGGGAGAGGAGATATCCAATATCACTTTAACCCACTCAAGCCGCAAGGCCTCGAACACCATCAACAAGCTCACGGGCGTAGCTTGTCAGCTAAGCAGTCTGTCTCTGCCAACTCCATCGCTTCAGTATAACTTGTCGAACAATAAAGTGGGCAAGACCACCGCCACAGGAGGCCGAAAGCCCACTCTCGTGCGTTAATGCAGATATTAAACAGCTTCTACAAACCTCTCGCACCGTCAGAAGAGCCCCATGTCCCAACCATTCACCTCGATGAGATCACTCGAAGCATTAAAGTTCCAGAAGGGAAAGCTCCTGGCAACGTCAACATCCATACAGAATTCTTGAAGATATGGCACCCGAAGCTGTGGCGTTGGCTCCAACTCCTCCTTGCTACTTTGCTGGAACATCAACTATTCCCTCCAGATGGAAGACTTCAAAGGTCAGTGCAATCCTGACGCCCAAGAAACCAGCAAATGACCCCAAGATTACAGCCCCATCTGCTACTATCTTTCACATCTATAAGCTGCGTTGCGCGACGATATCGCAGATCATGATACGGTCGAGGCCAAATTTACCACGCAACCCAATGCTGGATTTCTTGTCGAAAGGTATTAAATCACAACTGACCAGATAGCAATACTAGTTAATGACATCGATACAGCCTTCCAGAGAGCAGAATTTGGGAGCATTCTTCATTTGACCTAACTGCTGCTACGATACAGTCTGGCACAGAGGCCTCTACCTCGGCTACTCAGATGCTTCCCTGATTCAAGCTTGTCCGGTTCATTATGCTGCTCATCCAAGAGCAGTATCTTTCGTCCCTGGAGACATCAAATGGGCACGCAGTAGAAAGCGCAAACTCGGAATGGTGTCGCCCAGTTCTGTCCTGGCACCCAGTCTCCTCAACATCTACGTCTCAGATATGGGCCAAAGGGAGATTGTTCGTATACTCCTACGCAGTATGACACGGCACTTGGAATACTGCTGATTCCCCTTTGAGTCGCTTAGACAGTGCTGCAGAAAGACCTAACCTCTGTAAAGCCAATTCTTCCACCGCTGGCACGTGAAACTCAGCAAATCCCAGACCGTCAGCTCTGTTGTCCACCGCTGGCAATCGATGTGCGCAAAAAGAGAACTAAACATCACTCTAGATGGAGAAAAACTGGCCACAGTGACCCAACACCGAAGTACCCTTGGCGTCACAAGGTTACCGCAGCCTTACTTTCAATTAACACCACCAGGCAGTCGTTGCCATACGGCAGGCTCGTGTCACCCTCCTCAGAAGGCTCGCATGAAACTGATGGGGTTCATCCTTTGACACCTTACGTACATTAACTGTTGCGCTTGGCATCTCCACTGCTGAATACTCTGCACCAGTATGGAGTCAACAGCGTACATTCACACAAGATTGATGTTGTTCTGAATGGTGCAATGAGAGACTGTGTTCATGGTTGCCTTTTGGCAACTCCTGTGAATACCTCCCAATTCTGTCTGTCATAGCCCTGCAAATCTAGGATGAACCTTCAGACAGACGATCAATAAAGTCGCCAGAAAAATGTGATGAACCCGGTAGTCTAATCCCACCACCAACACCCTTTGAGTATCAGAGAATTCAACGGAATCACTTTGCTACCCAACCATGACACTGCAGTCACAGTATTCCTATCGATCATCTTGGATCAATGACAGATGGTTTGAGCAATGGGGGGTTTTCCCCATCCTACTTTGAACCTAAAGAAGTTTGTGGACAGCCCATCTAGCCAGCCCAAAGGCCGGTGCCTTTATAGGAAAGCATGGGTCAACCTCAACGACCGCCCTGGCTTTGGTCGTCCAAAGCAATTCCTTCACAAGATCGGAGTCGAACTTTCACCAAACTGCTATTGTGTAGATCCACAAACCATTAGCAACATCATATATGACTTTGAGGTCTACAAGTCCCCAAGAGGAATTCCAGTCCTGATCAACCTGGATGATGAAACTAATCAGCTGGTTAAACTATCTCTCACCTTTGATTTTTGGAACTTGGCAACGAAGCGAACGAGTAACACAAGCGTTATTATAATGCTTTTAACAACATTTCTAAATAAAACTTACTGCTTTTGGGTTGGGCTACATTAATCACATATTTTTATAAACATTTTGATCACAATGCTAACAAAACCACATATGCAAAACGTTTTTGACTCTGTTTTCTTTCACACTATTTAAAAAGAAAATTTAGATACCTTTGTTTACGATGTTAAGAAAAGTTTTCAAAACCTTCCAATTTTGAGAAAAAGTTTTCAAAATCTTTAAACCCTTTCAGATCTTTCATATTAACCAATTTGTTTAACATTATTAAATCCTTAACATGTATTATTATCATTATTATATGGCAAATCTGTGTTTGCTTAGCTGGGATTTTATGGATGATTTAACTAGTAATACTACAGATGGATGGTAACTTGCAGATTTTTAAAAAAAACCGCTTTGCTTGTTGGCTACTCTCTTGAATATGAGCATCCTAAAAAATGTAAAAACACAATATTTCTCTCCCCCCCCCCCCGGGCCCCCCCGCGGGAACCCAGGTAGCTAGGCTAGGGCATGTATCATCGGTAGACGCAAGTAAAATACAATGGTATAGTCACCAATGTATAGTAACAATGACGGACCCGTCAGTCACCAAACATGTTGGTGGACAAGATGCACATTCCCGGACTATAATACATTAAGCTAGTCAATCGAATCCATTTTAGTGTTATTATAAAGCCTCCATTTGTCTGATTATACTTTTAAAACTATGATTATTCATTTTCTCATTTTAATTTGAGAAAAGATTTCTCACAGGCAAAGTACTTGGTTTACTATAAAATAGAGAAAGGGGAATTCCCTAGATTGTTTTTTGCAAGTGCACCTGTTGTTGACAACGAACATGTGATTGGTAATTCCCAGGGGAATGCTTAACTTAGAAACTGAGTCAATTTTTATGCTTTTGAAGATCAAAAATTGTAAGATCATGAATTTCCCCACAAGTTATATATGAAGAAGTGAACTGTGATTTCAGATGAATTATTTATGAGGATTTCAATTGGTCAGCTAGTGCAAGTTAGGTTTGTATGCATGATTTCTGTCTATTTTAAAAAGACTGGGGAACTTTATGATTATTGTGTATATATTAAGGAGACTTGGCCAGAAGATTCGCCACCACCCCGCCTCCAATAGTAACACGTAGCTAGAAGTTCTAGCTATTTTAAATTCTGAATCATGAAGAGCAACTGTACTTGGTGCCAGATTATTTATATTTTCAATTCCACGTGAGTAGTGTGCTATAATTATTCTACTGTCGTCTGTAGCCGAAAATGTGGGGGGAAGCAAAAATAGGATTCCAAATTGTGGACAGATAGAACGTGGTGATATCTTGGACTGATATACTGTGGAATATTAGTGGTCGCGAGGGACTTATGTAACCTTGTCGTCTTGAACTGCGGGACAAAAGTTTTCTCTTCAGGACTGAGAAGATTCCAATAGGAATATTACCCCATGAGGATTTATAAGCGTGACTTTGCCTGCGGGCATTTTGAAGTCTTCCGCTGGAGGACATAGCATCGTCGAACTGCAACGCTTCTAGTTGACATTACTGACATTTCCTGAGGACAATAAGTATTAACTAATTGTGTGGTTAACTTGGTGTAATTTTATTATGTAATGTTGTTTGGAGCACAACCAATTCTTGCACTAAATCACTCAAAGATCATTAAAACTGTTATATTATAAAATATAGATCATATGTGCACAAGGCTTACTTATTTGTGTTTGAAAGGTATTTCTGACGCTTGGGCGTCCACAGACGTCATAACATTATCGATTGCACAGGGATCATTGAGAGGTGAATGTTTTTGTATCCTGGAATGTGTTTCTATCTTGTCTACCAACATAGCTGGCTATTGAATCCGGTCTATACGGGCAAATCAGTGGGCAAAATGATATGCTTCTATTTTTAAATCCAAGGTGGTCTGCGACAACGTACTGATCCAATGTAGTTATCAATTCCTATTGGCTTCATTGACACTGAAACATGGGTCAGACACCTGACCTGATCGTGCTTCTACATGTCTCAGGACGGAGATATTTAAAAACAAAAATAACACAATAAACAAACAACACACACAAAACAGATGGCCTCAAACCAAATGCCATAGTAAAAAAAAAAACATCGCAAAACGTCGTTAATAATGTTTTTTATTGAATTCTTTGTCCATGGGTATATATGCAAGGTTAATGCCTGCAAGTCTCAAATACGAAAATATGGCCAAAATTTGAAATTTGCTCGTAGTCCTATGGATTTGTGAAAATGAATAAAATAAAATTTTATTTTCCCCTAATTGGATATTTTCTAACTTTAGAATGTATTTTCGCATATGCAATTTGATTGTTTTCTATGGAGGGTCTTCTTAGATATTTTTGTGATACTTTGCCTGTAATAAAACAACAGAGGGCGTCCTAATGTAAGCATGTGACATCCATAAATCACATATTTACATAAAGCACACATCACTGAAGACTTCTAATCTATGTCCAAAACTTTTTGTGGTCACAATTTCCGGAAAACTAGTAGAGGTATGCAAGCCTTGGGGCTCAAAACTGTTAAAATGTACAATGCAAAAAATAAGCTTGAAGTTGCCAATTTTGTACCTACCTAATGGCAGATTTAGTTTTCTTTCGCAGATCAATGTCAAATTATATCATATTAAGGTCTTAAATGGCATTGGTCTGAACGATATTAATACAACGTCTCATATAAAATATTTTTTTTCAAATCCCTATATTTTACATGTGGAGTGAAATTTTGATGACTCAATCAAATTTGACCAATAGAAGACTTGATGTACTATTTTGAAATCAAACATAGATTTCCTTACTCAGAAATCCAAATGTTATATGAGAAGTGTTTAAAAATGTGAATAAATAGAATAAATTGTGCTTACCAGATAAAATAGTAGTATTTTAGACCTCGGATAAGCAGAGAAATTACGTTTGCGAAAATTGGCAATTGAAAACTCTAGTTTGTACATGTGTCAATGGAAAAATGAATTAAACATTCTCTAACACAAATGTAAATATAATATAGCTTCCAACAATTGAAATAAAAAGCTTTATATATGGACTATTCGCAAATGCCAAGAAAATAAATAGTAAAATTTCAGATATTTTACCAAAATTTGATGACGTCATCTTTATTGTCGTAAATATCATTTTTTTGCAAATCCAGACGAATTTTACGACCTCTGGATTTGTAATCCCTTGTGTTCAGACTATCTATATCTGTTGGTTGTAAAAAATTTCTCTCGATGTAACTATCTTCAATTTTAAAGCTTTTTTAATGTTGGAACCCTGACTATATATAAAAACCATTAAATAGTTCCAAGAAAAGCGAACATAATGGTATAAAAAAATATTCAGACATATGAAAAGGCCTTACTGAAATCCCTTCCACAAGTTTGAAAACAATTTGTGATTTTACATCTGTAAAAACAGTAAAATCAGGAAGATTCCAGAGGGAAGGCAGTTCGTGGCAAGTTCTGGAACAGAAAACCAAGGTGTGGACACCCCTGACAGAAGTTACAGTGTATCGAGCAAGGTTTTGTGACACAATTCAAAAGCATTCAGACCGTATTCAGGCATTGTACTTTAGACTTGTATTAAGATATTCATCTGACAGTGAAAGTTTATTTTAACCGGGATTACCACATATACAATAGGCAATGGTCTGTGAGCTGATGACAGCATTTTTTTCAAGTTTAATAATGCTGGCAGTAATGTTAGCATCCTTTTCCATAAATTCCAAAAACACCCCAGGAAAGAAAGATCTTTAAAATATTTTTACTGTTTTACAGAATGTGAAACAGCAAATTGTTTTCACAGTGTGAAGGATTCAGTAAGGGTCCTTTTTCATTATGTCTGAATAATTGTTTTTATACAATTATGTCGCTTTAAGTAGACCAAGTTGCATGCTGGTTAATTGTGAGACCTGTTGTGCCTGATGGTCTCAGCTGCTTGCCTTTTATTTCCAAGATAATGTTTACACAAACATATAAACTAGAGTATGTGTTTCTATTTCCCTCTAGGATTTGCCACCCTATGTGTACCATACTCAGCGTCCCCATTCTGCAAAGGTATGGTCACTATTTTTCTCTCATTGCTGACAAGTCTGATCAGTAAGATGTGAATTCATTAAGTTTTATTTTTCATCCTGTTAACCCAAAGTTAGAGGCGCATTTTGTGATCCACAGCCTGCGTCCCTCCAATCTACCTAGCAAAAAGTTGAGATTTTATAAATCTGAAAAAGTTACAAATTATAGTGCCAAAATTTGGTCGTATCTGTAAGAAATTTGCAATTTTGTATTTTCTGTCCGTAGAACGGACAGAAATTATAGCCATAGTGGTTATGTGGGACCGTGGGAGGAAACACGCATATTTGATTATAACACAAAACTGGCAAGGTCGGATCAACTTAATTTGTGAAGTTGTATGAAATAAGCTTTTCTCAAGGATATCTAGGGTGAAACATTAATAAAACAAAGTGCTGGAAGCACGAAATGCACCTTTAATAATCACGATGTGAACTGTTTCAATAGTTGTTTAATGATTGTCATAATTTTGTAGGTAGGACCACAATTGTGTTATACAGAGTCAGGGGGGAGGAACCGGGGGCCATGAAAAGGCTTTACGATTATAAAGTGCAAGTGGCCCCTCCACTCTGAACTGTTCCGCTGCTTACTGACTGCAACATCAGTACATTCATTCACTGCTGCTGATAACTCTGTTGAGCACATGTTATTCTATGTAGTACGTTATCATTTGAGTCGAGTTTTAAAAACAAACCTTTGTCCGAACTCTGTCGATTTTGACTGCTTAGCTGTTGTTATTGCCTGGCATTGTGTAATACATAATCCCTGTTGTCCAACCAAAGGAAAACGCCTCGGGAGGAGTCTTAAGCCGTGGTTGAGCCTATACGGCAGCTACCACCATGTCCTACCGCGGCCAGAGCTCACTGACAGTTACACCAATGGGCTAATTGCGACGGCGGTTAGCTGACAAGATGGGCTTACTACGGTACACAGTATAAGTATACAGGTAATGTGGCTACAGCTCTGCCTCGCTCTTAGCCGACTCTTGTTACCCATTTTGACTCGCCCTGTATGGCTGCCACTAGGTGGTGTGAGAGAATAGCGTGATTGTGAGAGACAGTACCGGGTTTTTGTATGTGCAGCAAGCTACACAGTAGGTTGAATTCGTTTCGTTTACCCCCGCGAGGTTACCTCGACGACCATTTTGAGAGAAGTGTGATGTGGTAAGTAATTCCATGAAATGATCCTCTGGTGGTGTGTGTGTGATTTTATTTAAATACTGTCGGTGTCTCCGTTTTAGCGTTTTTTTGTAGGGAAAATAATACGAATTCCAAATCGGCAGCATTCATTCAAAAACCCCTAATAACTTAACGGCAATTGTAATAAAAGAAATGCAAGATATATGGCAAAATATACAAAAATCAAAATTGGGCATGAGAAATACCGCGCGAGGCCGGCTGCGCTGAGAGACGGTGGCTGTAACAACGCTAGCTTATCTATTCCACGACAGTGCAGACAGCGCGTGTGTACCACTATCCCGTCTATTGCGGCAAAAAAGACACGAAATCATGGCGGCGAGGGTACGTCTAGTGGGTAGTAATCCATGTCTACTCGTTGGTAGCTATGTGGTGTTTGGTAACTACCATGAAGAAGATTGGCCGTGAATGATCATCATCACACTCTCCCTAACATTAAGTTATACATGAAAAGACAGTACGCCACAGTAAAAGGCAAGGGCTAATGAGAGTGTGTTTCAATTTGAAAATATGTTATTGCACTGCTGAGAGGTCAGCATCGAAGAGCTCTTGGAGCATTAATGGAATACGCTCTTATCCTTATAAGGGTCCTTAATTCTATGGGGTCCTGATCATTAGGAAAGCTAGTGTTAAAATATATTGATAAAATCTTTAAAGGGGGGCAATGTGCATGCCCATATAAAGGATTATTTGGGGTGCATTTTGAGGGGAAAATCTGCTTTTGCAGATTTTTTATTCGTTAAAAGTGGACCTAACTCCCCCATGGTAATAAGTTGAGGTTAAAAGGTCATGTAGCCGTCAAATGCGGCATGATAAATTAAAAGGTGGATTCTGAGGGCGACATAGGGGCAGGCGTATGATTGATGACACATTGTTTTAAAAGTGATCACCAGCTAATATTGTGCAATTAACCTAACAATGGGTCAATGGGAGTGTTGTCGTTACCAACAAATAAAGCAGTGATTGTATTTTGTGATGGTTTTTGTAAAAGCCCTTACATGAAAGATAAAGCCCAATCAATACCATTATGGGGTTAAACAGACGGGATTTTATAATAAAATTACTCCAGATGGTTTGATTGTCAGAAAACCGTGGATCATGGTGTTAAAACATGATAAGCCCGCCGGTGCAGTTCCCTCGGCATTCACCCTGTTTAAAAAGGAACTGTGCCTTTGTGGCTTTGATATCAATGAGCAGTGATGGATATTCATGTAATAGAATTTTTTCTTGATTAAAGTTTGAAAGGCTCACAAAGTAGGGTTAAAATCACTGGATGTTTTAGCCTCAATTAGGATCCTGTATGTTTTATGTTTTGATATTTTTGTGGCATAAATATATCTATATTACTTTTACAAGGTCTCTAGACTATTATTTGAGTGCAAATTGGAAGAAAGAAATTTCATTATTTAGGTGAAAAAGGTTGAGTGCCACTGTAAATTCTATGGACCAAATAAAACCAATGCCCGAAAGGCACCAAATGAACTACCAATTTATACGGATTGTCTGTCATAAGCCCTGTAGCGACAAGCCAGAACACATCAAGGGGGGGGGGTTTTAATAAGGTGGATAGTCGCCTTTGTACTTTTGAAGTAAATGAATGGATTCCATATGGGTTAAAGCCACATGTGGTATAGAGGGGCGGTGACTGTTATTGTCTAAGTAGTGACCCGATTAGCTTGTCTATCAATAGCCAGAACCCATTAGCTATCTGATTATATTTCCTAGATGAC
Organism: Ophioderma brevispina; assembly: GCA_023653785.1. Classification (NCBI taxonomy): domain Eukaryota; kingdom Metazoa; phylum Echinodermata; class Ophiuroidea; order Amphilepidida; family Ophiodermatidae; genus Ophioderma; species Ophioderma brevispina. Next base: position 19,502 of record JAMKCH010033222.1, read on the forward strand.
AAGAGATTCTGCCAAGAGTAATTGAAGTCGTTCCTCGATTTGTGGCAAAGGTGGAGGTTGTGCAATTCGAAGCAGCTGTAGTCAGTAATTGAAATGCTCCAGTTGACCGTGAGAAATGAGTGTGTGACATGTAGAGTGGATACGGGATGCTAAGGTAGAACTACCCTTTAATCACAAAGAATGACCTAGTGCATTACGATCTAATCTTTTATAAGCCCACCAAATTTATTTTACTCTTGTTGATTGGAATGAATGATCATAGATTTGGATATGGCCAAAACAAATAATGACATTTTTATAAATCACACCTCAAACAATAAAAAACTAAGTACAATTTCCCTTAACAATAAGCTCCTTTAGATTTGGGCAACTTATTTATTTCAAGTCTGAAAGTGTTGCAGATCAACAAGTGTACACGTTAATGTAGTTTCTTAAACAGTCAAGAATTTCAAAAAATGGTCCCTTGTATCTTTAAAAATCTGCGATAATAAATCCATGGGAATTTTCTTCAGTAATTCTCTTTTTGGAGCAATCATTTTTTTTGTTATTAAATATTTATTAGCATAATCAAGAAAAAAAAAACAGAAAAATTACAGAAAATCAACAATAATCATATTTGCAGCAAGAATTACATAATATTACCACAAGGAAATTATATACAGAAAAATGATAAATTACCCATCTCAGTATAATGACATGTTGTAGTAGATGTGTTGAAAATCACAACATTACCTGTAAAAATTAACCATGATGAAACAATGGTAGGGTAGGGCAAAAAGAAAAAGACCCGCCTAAAAATCAAAAGACCATTTTTTAAAATGACAACTCAATTTCCCCTTTTTATACGCAATATCATACTCCAATTTACGTTTTGACAGAAAGTTTTTAAGGGCAGTAAAATTTGGGATCACTTCCTGAAACCTACATCTATAGATATAGAACTTACAACATAAAAATAAATATGACAAAAATTTGTCATCTGACACGCCAAACATGAGCTCAAACTTATTACAATTAAAATCAGCATGCAGTTTGTCATTAACCATATCAAGCAACTCACTCCAAATAATTTTGACCTTTTCACAATCACAAAAAACATGGACCACGGTTTCGGGAAATTTGTCACAGAAAAAACAAAGGGGAGACTCCTTTCTCCCAATTTTATGAAGAAAGCTGTTGAAGGCAATTGCCCTGTGAAATAATTTAAAATAAAAGGACCTCAGTTGAGTCTCAATGGTAGATTTGAAATTCCTAGTGTGAATCGTCTCCCATTCAAAGTCCTCATCGCCACAAACATTTTCAAAAGTATCCTCCCAAAAGTTTTGAATTTTTTCTGGGGGAAGTTTATTTGACATAATACTATAGGTGTACCGGGGGACCTTTGGCGCCAAAATAAGATTATTCGAAAAAATATCAAAAGTATCCAAATCTAGGTCCTCAAAATGATCAAGCATCCCACAGTCCACAATACATTTCATGAAAAAATTGTATTTTCTTCTGTCTGTGTAAGGAATGTCAATGACTTTAACACTGGGGTTGGAAAATTATAAAGTATATTCAGAAGAGTTAACAAAATACCGTACTATACCAAGTTGTTTCATAGTAGGAAAATGTTTAGATTTGGACCAATATTTCTATTGAACCAAAACAACAAGTGCAATTTCTGACTCTGAATTTTCATGGTTATCATACCAGATCTTCAACAAAAAAAAAAAAGGGGGGGGGCTGTTCTCTAAAACCACATACATGATCTTATTGAAATAAGCCAATCATGTTTTTTAACGAGAGAGAAGAGTTTTCTGGAGCATGCGATTTCCATAAAATGTAGCCATCAAGTATGAAATTTCTCCAGGAAATGATAAATTCAATTGCTTTCCAACTGCACTCGTAAGAGCACAAGTTAAATGCCTCACCCAAACAATTTCTGAGATTGTGCAAAACACTTAACATTTATCATACGTAACCCACCTAAAGAATAATCAAGAACAATATAATCCCTCATTACAGTCTTTGGAGCAATCATGAAAAAATGTCTGCAGCTAAAGACGACAAGGTTCTAAAGATAGGTCTTGATGACCCAAAATGGGTAGTCCGGGTTTAAAGGTGCATTTCGTGATCAGCACTTCTGTTTTATTATTGATCACTAGTTATCATGAGAAATAGATTATTCTGAAAATTTGAGCTGAGCCCGATCTTGCGGTTTTGTGCTATGAGCAAGGAATCGTTTCCCACCGGTTCCCATAGGCTACTGTGCTGTAATTTCTGTCCGTTTCCGGACAGAAAATAACCCCCAGAATTGCGAATGTCTTACAGATGCGACCGAATTTTCACGTAAGATTGGGCCACCACGTGGATTACTAAGGGCTAACGGTTAGATGATAGAAAAAACTCAACATTTTTAGGTTAAGTCGGGGGACGAGGCTGTGGATCACGAAATGACCAGCTTAAGCAACAGCAGTCGGGGAATGATCCCACACAGTCTGCCTATTGTCCCAAAGTACTATTTTGTCCTCCTTTGTTCTGGTCTACTTACCTGAATAAAATTGCAGGTAAAAGAGAAATAACAGTGGGTATGAGGCTCATACATCATACACTGGAACAATACATTAGACAGCACATTCTAAACACACAGATACGAGCTGTACCTATTGTTACAATGAAAGCTGCAAATTATACAACGACGTGGGAGATGCCTAGCGAATCTCAAACCTAATTCCGACTCACAGCCAAGTAATGGGCAGAAGGACATTTCACGCGGCTTGGTTTCCAAGCCACGACCCCTGGATTTGAAGGTGAAAATATCTCAAATCTAGGGTGGAATGTCTGAACCCCATGATGCAAGTTGGCGAATATGGAGAAGAGATCCAACGATTGTGCTAAAGCCAAGGAGGCGTGCATCGTGGCGGAAATTCCCGAAGCTGAAGAGGCATCTCCCCAATTCCAACATGGATGGAGGACCTACCAAGCTTCCGCAGAAGTCGGAAGTTCCCAAACCAAGCACACCACGCATTCTCGATATGTACCTGACCGAGATTCAAGATGTTATTATACCTAGTATAGAAGCATTCTAAGCGGGCGGAAGAGGGAGCGAGTTAGAGAGGAGATACGATCGGACGAAGCTTCTTTCCCCGCACCGACACTGTAATTGCCTTTATGAGTCTCTTGCGCGTCTAAGCGGAAAAGTAGGCATGCTTGTTTGGAGAAAGGTAGAAAAAAATCGCAGACAAAGTTCGAGAAGACGCAGGCAAAGAGAAAACTCAAAGCCAGCTCCCAAGCTAAGGAAGGTAAGGTGAATGTGTTTGAGATGCTAAGTTGGACGAAGCACCCGCCGTAAAAAGCGGTTGCCGAGTCTGATGCGGTGAGCTAACACAACTCACCGTGACTTTCGCCGAAACTAGAGGTGCACGCAGGGGTCGCGGCCACCGCCGCAGAAACGACCGTAGATGTCGTTGTACTCGAACTTTACAGAGACTACGACAGGACATCACCATCCCCCTCACACCAAGATGTGACTGTCCCGATGCAACACCCACCAGGCGCAGTGAGCAAGTACAGCACCAGCATCATGATTTAGGCGTTGCAAAATACGCCAAAAGGCTGCTTGTCAGAGCCACCATTTATCCAAAGAGAGAATAAGCTGTCACAAAATAATGACAATATAGAATAATTCCCCTCAAGATTCATTTACACATAATCTACACAAATATTACAATATTATAATCTTAAGGGGCAGTTTGTCAACCGGCCCCTATTCAGGGCAAACCCTAAACAATGAATCTTCCCGTATATGAGTGATTAGACGTAATAAAAACACACACTATAACCCCTCCTACTGATTCGCCTTATCGTTATATCCCTATATTCAGTAAGTATGAAGATAAGAGGCGTGCATAAATCTATAAGAAAATAAATTAAAGATCATGCATGCATATTTTCATCTTAATATGATAGGTTTAGGCCTGTAATTACTGAATTTTCACGCCTAGAAAAGCAGAACCATTTACCGGCGGCTCATACCCTAAACTCTGTAGTCGGTTAGAACTTTATTTAACACGGTAAACATCACAGGTCAATACAAACTATATGTTCTGCCACATGTCCGTGGTAAATAAAAAATAATAATATCTAATAAGAATGTTACAAAATATAAACCAAACTTAAAAGCAGGAATACTAAAACAAAACCTCCTCAGTTGGTTTTTGTAAATGTTAAACTACCAGATTTTAACACTGTCCTCAGGTCTATCCAGAACAGCACCCTATATGCTAAGCTACGCTTTTTGTAGTCGGTAGTGTGGAGGAATGAAGATGTTATTATGACTGTGCCGTAAATCATACTTTTACTTAATATAAAATGTACTGTAAGAAGATATGGAGGTGCACAGATTGTTCAAAATTTTAAAAATCCAAATTGAGCGATTGTACTGATGTCACTGACAGTGTTTCCAACTAAGTTGATCAAGAACTAAGGAGCTTGAAAGCATCCCAAGGAGCTTCCACAATAATGCGAGCAGCTCTGTTTTGGATAATTGTAACTTATTTGCTAGCTTATACCACAATTTCCCCAAAACGAACATTACAATAATCAAGATGGGGAAAGTACAATTGAATAATAAACCATGTTCCCAAATATCGTTGGGGAACGAAGTTAAGTTTACATTTCGTTAACATAAACTACCTGTTAGAGATTTTTTTACGGCACATGATATATTGATGATCACAGGACAAAGGATTAGCAAGAATGATCTAGATGTTACATCATCACTTTCTTAATGATTCACACCATGGAGGGGAACAGAAACATATCTATAGAGACTTTTTCTTTCTTTGACAGAATATAACCGCTGTCGAGAACCTATTATCATAACTCAGATTGCTATGTTTAGACTAAGTTTGTTACTTTGCAGCCAGTTATTGCTATATCAAGATTTCATTTAAACAGTTAATTATATAGTTGTTGAATTGATGAAAAGTAATTTATGGGATCATTCAGCACTCCATATTAACTTACAGTGTTTAACATATTTAGGCAAGTCCTTAATATAAATTAAAAGGCAAGTGGTCCGTCAATTGACCCTTGAGGCATACAACAAGAGTATTTACAAAAGGTAAGATAGAAGTATCATCTATGAAGGCTTGAGTACGACCAGAGAGATAACTTTCAAACCATCAATACTGAGCTTACTTAATCCATAAAGTTTAAGTTTATCAAGAAATTGTGTGGTTACTGTGTAAATGCTTTTTTTTAAATCAAGATACAAGACCCAATTAAATTACCTTTATCAATTCATTATCACCAATCTTCATTGAGTTAATTAATGCTGAACAGGTTGAGTGAGGAGGTCGAAACCTGATTGGTTAATGTTAATTATATCATTATATTTAAATGTTTGCTACAATGGTCAAAACCAGCTCTTTCTGCAATTTAGATAATACAGCAGAATGGAGATGGCCTATAGTACTGGGATCACTGGGTCACCAGCGTTGAATACAGGAATAACTTTAGCTCTCTTCCAGCAGCTTGGAAATTACAAGTTGTACCGAGTTGTTAATTAGATGAGTGATAATTGGCGTAATAACTGGAGCCCAGCTAATTTAATAATTTAGCGGAAATGTTGTCTAATAAACCTGTTGCTTTATTATCAGATAATTAGTTAGTTGATTAAATACATAGTCATAGTCTATTACATGGATGAAGTTAAATGTAGGACCATCAAAGTGGTTATCATTGGATAATCACAAAAGTCATTATCTTTAATTTATTTGCAAGGTTAGGTCCTATTTCAGAGAAGCATTTATTTAATTCATTTGCTTATCTTTTGAAGCAGTAGACCACGTTTGTCTATCATGTTTAGTTTTAGTACACTTGGTTTAGATGGAACCAATATGCTAAGATGGCCTCAAGTGTTTTTGATATAATTTTATAATTTAGAGAAGCTGTTTAGAAATTGCTTTTTTGTATCTTTAATTAATTTATTATGTATTTCTTGCTTGCCTGAATTTATCCCAACAAGAATGATCATATTTGAATTAAACTGCTTCTTTAAGTTGATCACGTTTTACGACTATAGTTAACACCTCATCTGTAAGCCAGGGGTGATGTTTGCTTACGTACCCTTCTTTTCTTAAAGGGAACAGTTTATCGACAATAATACAGAAAGTTTTTCACAAGTTTCAGCAGATTGTCAACATCAATAGTGCTAAGGATAGGGTTCCAATTAGTTCGTCTAAATCTTCAGAAAATTTGCTCATTAATTTCTTATAATACGGCGATACCTTTCTTTATGCGTTGTGTTTATTTTTCGTGCTTGTCAATTTGGGTTACTGTGCATGTTATTGCAGGACTTATTTTTAATTTTACCAATAATGGCATAGGTTACTGAATGATCACTAATACCAGAATGAATTACACCTGATTTACAAATTGTTCTTTATTAGAACAATAAAATATGATACCAATTAATGTCTCACTATTTGAGTGATTATAGTAGGATTCCAGTGATAATGTGCTTAAGGTTTAACAACTTTCACTAATGAGATTTAGTTTTTTAGTATAAAGTGAGGGTTAGGGGTTAAAAGGTCACAGTTAAGATCACCCATGAGAATAAAATCCTTTCCCTCTGACTCAATGCATGAAGGAGTTGTTGAAGGTGATCAAAAAGATTAATTGATGAATTAGGACTCTCTACAGTAATACAATACTAATGGGTTTCTCTTCAATAGGTAACAGTTCAACAGTTAACAATTCACGGGTGTAAGGGCTCAAGTCATATATTAAAACTTGATTACATTGATTATGTACATAAAACGCAACACCACATCTTGAGCCAGGCTTTCTGTCCTTTCTATACAAAATCATAATTTCACATTTATGTTAGTTCACTAATCTCCTCAGACAGGAAGGTTTTATTTAAACCCAAACACATCAAGGAGTTGAGAATTGAAATATAATTTAAGATCATCAAAATGTTCATTCAGTACACAATATGAGCTGCACCAATAACTATACCGGTGCCATAAGAAGCAATAGGCTTTATATGGATAAGAACACTAGAGTGGTTACTTGGAATATTAACATTGTACTGTATTATTTACATCATTTTGCATTATACTCAATGGCCTGATCAGAGTAACTCTCAATGTTGACTGCTGTTACAACAATGACTACTTATTTTGATCATCACTACTTGATTTACACTACTTGGACTACGTTAGTAAAATGTGTTTATAGTTTAAGTTGCAGGTAGGGATTGGGCAGTTGAGGGTGGCTCACAAAGTTTATTGCATTCCTAAGAGTGATAACATATCTGCCTAAGGCACGATTTTCAAATGAACAGAGTCACAGGATAATTCAGAACGTACATGTCCATAATCTGTGGTGAAGCTCTCGTTGATTCACATAAAAAAGTCTGTTCATTTATTGCCATTTGTCTGGAGTTGTGTTCAAGGCGATGATACTCGTTTGGATCATTGCTCGGTGATAGGGGTATACACTGGGGAGGGAGCCGATATGAAATTCTGGCCTGGGGGAATTTTGTCAGTGTTGAGTTGATTAAAGACTCAGCTTTCCTGCACACTGGTCTGCAGAGTTTTTGTGTGTCTTGGGTCCATGCTTGTAAAATCACCATTCAGGGGTTCAACAGCTTCATAATCATGTACAAGCATTTGCACATCAGCTATACTTGCACCTCCCTTAGCTATACCTTAGTAGCTTTCTCTACAAAATCTTCTATCATTCATCCTGTGGCAAATAGAGTTACTAAAATGAAGAATCAAAACGTATCTTCTTACCTTGAGAGTATGATGTACTACTTAACATTGCATACTTATGGTAAGGATATGCAGCCTCCATTTGAACCCGATTCAAAAATCCCTAAAAATACACATTCCTATCATGACATGGCAACCCGACGTCCTTGATGTCAGGCAACCCGACACTATACTCGCCTCATAAACTTCTGGACTGTCAACGAGAACGGTATCGTATTACTATGAAGGATATTGTTGTTGACTTTAGGATATGTTATTAGCTTGAGCCTTGGTGCATTCTAATGTCGCTAGAACTGTTT
>JAMKCH010033223.1:0-69439 GCA_023653785.1 Ophioderma brevispina
TACTAGTCCAAAATTCTGTGTGTGTGTGTCCGTCCGTCCGTACTCGGCTAACCTTTTTGGTCCCCCGCCAACTTTAGTTGGCAAAACTTTAGTTGGCAAAGGGGGACCATAGAAATGCCCTGCGTCCGTGTGTGAGGGTGCGTGTGTGTGTGTGTGCGTGTGTGTGTGCGTGCGTCCCAGGCAATATCTCTGGATCTAAGCAAGTGTGGGTGTCCATCTTCGCAACAAAGATGCATCTCAAGTAGGCGTTGGCTGGGATGTAAAGTGGGTCATGTGACATAGGTCAAAGGTCAAATATGGTCAAAAATAGGGTCAAATTTGGTCAAAAATAGGATATATTGTTATAAGCCTTGTAAACATGATATCTTTTGATCTAAGCAAGTATGGGTGTCCATCTTCGCATCATAGATGTCACCCAAGTAGACGGTGGATGAGTTCGGAGGTGGGGCATGTGGCATGGGTCAAAGGTCAAATGTGGTCAAAAGTGGGATTAAATTGCTATAAGCCTTGGCAATTGTGGTAGGATGATGAAACTTGGTGGGTGTGGTCAACATTTAGTGCCGAAAAATTTGAAGGTCATTTCAAGGTCATTTTGGGTCATTCAAGGTCAAATGGGATAATATTGCTATAACCCTTGTCAAATGTGGTAGGATGATGAAACTTGGTGGTTGTGGTCAACATTCAGTGCCGAAAAATTTGAAGGTCATTTCAAGGTCATGCAGGGGTCATTCAAGGTCAAATGGAATTAAATTGCTATAGCCCTTGTCAATTGTGGTAGGATGATGAAACTTGGTGGGTGTGGTCAGCATTCAGTGCCAAAAAATTTGAAGGTAATTTCAAGGTCATGCGGGGTCATCCAAGGTCAAATCCATACACATGGTAGTATGGTCATGAAAACTGATGGGTGTAGTTTGCATTCATTGCCGAAAATGTTGAAGGTCATTTCAAGGTCGTGGGGGTTGTTCAAGGTCAACTAACTCAACATGTGGTAGGTCATGAAACTTTGTGGATGTGATCAACTTTTCTAAACTGAAAATTGTGAAGGTCATTTCAAGGTCAAGTAGGGTCATCTAAGGTCAAATAACTACAAATCGTTGTATGGTCAATGTAGTCAACATTTGATACCGTTAAATTGCAACTGCAATGGCAGCAGCCTCAGTGGTTTGAGAACCACTTATTTCCATCACAATTCTCCCTGTGATCTTAAAATTATATTTCCCTCCATTTACTATCGCGACGGGCGGGGGACCTTTGTGGTTTGAGAACCGCCTTGTTAAACACAAAAATGCTCTGCTGGCTAAACGCTATGCCCGATTTACTTCTAACTTAATAGAGTGATAGAGTGATAGAGTAAGGTGCCACAATATCATGTGTAGATTTTGGCGACATTATTTGCATATTCATGAATTTTAATTAGCTTATTTGCATATTTTTCAGATGTTTCGGTTAACCTTTTTAAAAATGCTCTGCTGGCTAAATGCTATGCCCGATATATTACATGCCGTATGAGTTCCGTAAGGGGTACGATGATGTAACTTGGTGGAAAGGAGGGGGCGGGGTCGGGGTAACATGTTGGTGACCTCATGTGACCTTGGGTGACCTCATGTGACCTTTGACCGGTCAAAATGTTAACCCTTTCCCCTAAGGCTTGTGTGCAATGTTATCTGGAGTTTCGTAAGGCGTATAATGATGTAACTTGGTGGAAGGAAGCGGGTTAAAGAGTTTTCCACTTGATTAGATGTTGGGCATATTTTGGGCAAATTACATATGCAAATGAGCTAATTAATATGCAAAAAACAGCGTAATCGCTATATTTTTGAAACGGTACATCGGATATGCAAAATTCCTTCACTGCACGAAAACCCATTATGTTGTGCATCTTCTTTGCCATTTGAAAATTCCTGATACATGCGGCTTAGGTATGCAAATGAGCTAATTAAATATGCATAATTGCTGTATCACTAAAACTGTACATCGGATATGCAAAATTCCTTTGCTACATGCAAAACTCCTATACCATATATCTTGTGTGTGACTTTTGCTCTCCTTCTTATCATCAATGCCAAATTTTTTATCATAAGCAAGTGATCGCGCAACCAGGTGACACTTGTGGTTCGAGAACCGCCTTGTTCTTATCACATGCCGGTGCAAGATTTTGCCAAATGGCAACATGGAATTTACCAGAAATTTTCATAAATGGCCATTTATACCTATTGTTTTGATCCAATATGTAATGGGTAGAGGGTTTACTAATATCTAATATTAATTATTATTTTTAATCAAACTTTAAATTGAAAATTAATGTGCAAGAATGAAAATCCATGTATTTCAAAAATATTCCGACAGCTATTTTCTGTCGGAATATTAAAGTGGTCTTAACTTTCTTACTAAGTTTTGAATATTACAACCATGGCATTTTAAAAATATAGACGTTGGCGATCCTATCATGTGATTTGTTTTTGTTAGGCCATTTTTTTTACATGAAACCAAGGTTCAAAAGTAGACAAGATTCACCATAATTTGACGGTATTCATGCTTTCCCCTAAGCACCCAATACACCTAAAGCACACGAAAAACAAACAAAAAAAAAGGCGCGCACGCCGTCATGTATTACTTGCATAGGCAGCGTAGTATTTTACCATTTCGCAGCACACACTGTACACACGCACATTATAAAACCTGTTTGTCATGCTTCAAAGAACTAGAAGGCTACTTTTATGTCACTAAAATGCTACTTTGACGTCACTTCCGGGTCATTGCGGCCAGCGCGATAATCACTTTCATTTTGATATTTCCCTTAAAGCTTGTCTAAAACCCATGATGTTATATGCCCAATTTTTATCAAATCTACGGTTTCTCAAATACTGCTTCATGCAGATTTTACATTGATACCAATACATACTGTGAATAAAACTGTTTTGGGGAGGTATTATAAGTATTTTAAAAGCAATGTTCATGGACCTTTAATGCTTTGACCTCTAATAACCAAAATCGTTCAGAGTAATGACCTTGATACAAACTATATGCGGTGTGCTTTGTTTGGGATCAAAGGTCACCTAAGGGTCACAAAGAGCAAAACCTTAAGTGTGTAAAAGTTTAAAATGGGGTCAAATGGCAAATCTAATTATCATCGAGTATACCATAGGAAAGAATGAAAAAAAGCTTAGGGTGCCTTGTCCCCCCATAGGACACCTCTGATTTTGGTTTCAAAGGTCAACAAATTTTCGAATTGTCAAAATTTCAACCGCATCTTGTTCTCCACTTGCATGCATCATCTCAGCTGTAGGATTTTGAAGAGCTCTATCTAATGTCTATGGGGTCTGCTCTGTTTGGGTTCAAAAGGTCATCCTGGGGGTCACTGGGTCAAAAACATTGGCCGTGTAAAAAATTGAAAACCGGTTCAAATCGCAAATCTGAATGTATCATGTAGAGCATGATGAAAAATGTAAATGATGACCTTTTCATAGGACTTATGGTTTGGGGTAAAGGTAAAAAAACTTCAAAATTGTCAAAATGTTAAAGGTGCAGTTCGTGATTCCAACACCTGTTTTATTCATTGTTCACTAGATATCCTTGAGAAAAGGTTATTCACAAAATTTGAGTCGATCCCGATCTTGCGGTTTTGTAATATGAGCAATTGCGTGTTTCCCACGCTCCCATAGGCCACTGTGCTGTAATTTCTGTCCGTTTACGGACAGAAAATACAAAATTGCAAATTTCTTACAGATATGACCGAATTTGCATGTAAGATTAGGTACACATGGGTTATTAATGTTAACGGTTCAGATGATATAAAAATCTCAACTTTTTTTAGGTAAGTCGGGGGGACGAGGTTGTGGATTATGAAATGCCCCTTAAAGCATTTCTTTCACTACAAATTGCATGCAATAATCTTAGTCTTATAACATGATAGAGGGTGCTATAGAAGTATTTTAGAAGACCCCAGCTGGTGCACTGTTAAAAATGTTCCTAATTTTACGAGACTTTACCTTTTAAATTACGGTAAACCCCAATTATTCAATAATCTTAATGCTTTATTACCAATACCTAACATAAAATTACAATTTGGAAGCAGACAAATGTAAATAAACAGTGACAAAAAAATACTACTACACATTTTGAAAAAGGTAGTATTTATACGCTGACCGTTATTTTATTTTCCGTAATATTACGTTCTTTTGTAACTTGCTGGTTTTTAATGTAAGAATACGAACTATGAAAATCGTTTCACCTATAAAATGTGTTAAATAACCTCCTAAGTAACGTCATTAAAAAATGCAAAATCTTATTTTCCCTATCATTTTTAAAAATAGTTTTAAAAACTTGTTTCCTCCTTTTTGTATTAGACCTATATTTAGTTTAATTTGAAAAAAAAGTATACGCATATATATATATATATATATATATATATATATATATATATATATATATATATATATATATATATATATATATATATATATATATATATATATATTGAATTTTAGCATCTGCTATCAGTAAAGTCATGTAGTGTAGTGGATAAGGTTTAGGACTTGTAATCTTAAGGCCCTGGTTCGAATCTATGTAAGGTACATATATTAAGTTTATTCATATGATGATTAAAGGGCCATGGCCCGATCACTAATAGCCTCGTCCCCAGAAGCCCAGATTCTACCGGAAGTGGTCGAAAATTTGATATCAGAAGAAAGCTACTATTTTTCTCATTTACCCTGTGAAATCTTAGGGCTAAATGATGCTTGGTTTGGGAGTTATGATCGAAAGTGTACTCCATTTTGGTCGACCAATATTATTTGTACACAGTACTCAATGGGGCTCACAAAATCACGTTTTTAGCTGTCACATCAAAACGAATTGAAATATCGGCGCGAAACTTTACAGATGGGGTTTTTGGGTGAAGGCCATTCTATCAAGATGAAAATTTCATATACTTAAATCGGACCATCCCCCTTTAAGTAATTGGTGGACATTAGAATGTGTACATTACCATATAAAACAAAGTGTATAAACTGGTTTAAATTATATTTCTTCATGTTTTCCCTTTGTTTATTGCCCTTTTTTTTCTCAAAATTGCTTGCCTGAAATATAACTTTTTTACAACCACGTGGTAACGTAAATACGTTTGTATGATGCCATAGCTACAACGTGAAAATTTGGTCAGAGGATTGTAATAACGTTTTAATTCTTAATATTGTTTAAACAAGTCAAAAACCAACAATAACGTTGAAGCTGAGATTTTACGCCGTTATTTTACGTTCCCTGCAATGGTTTCGTATTTGTTACGGCTCCAGTTATTTTACGTTCTGCATGTAGTGAGTCCCAGCTGCCAGTCAAATGCCTGTTTTTTTACAGATTTATTTTTAACAGTGTGGCTGCCAGGAAATCCCTATTTTGGACGTCGTCATTGGTTTGATACGTAAACGGGATAGTTTGAATGCCTTGTTTGGCATCAAATGTCACAAGAGCAGGCCTTTTATTATATTTCTTTAAAAATGATCTTTCTGCTCTTTGTGACCTCTTTATACGACCTACTCTTTTGGGATCAAAGGTTGCAAATGCCTAACTTACCTCGTGCCCTTGCTAAGGGACACAGTGGCTCTGTCTAGTTTTCAATTTTTTCATTAAGATGTTTAGGAGCTGCCCTTTTCATTGACATTATATTGTATGGTGGATTCTTTAAAGATGTTATACAAAACAAACAAAAACAGTTTTTCAGTAGACAGTGGGTATTTTATTTTTGGAGCCATTTTTACCACATTTGAATTTTTTGTTTGATTAACAAGAAAATAGTAGTAAATAATGCTCACACAGCAGTATTGCTGTGAATGTGAGGTGAATCCGGCCACCCTGTTAGCAGGGACAGAACCGGATTTAAAACTTTGGTTTTACTATACTACTACTATTATTTGGCACCAAAAGGGGTTTTAGCATGGCAAAAAAAACCCTGAAGGACCCCCCCCCCCTTCGGTAGACTTGATTATGAGAGGCTGATACTTGTATACAATGAGCACCAAGTACCATGGGAAACAAACTTGCGGTTTTGATGCTAGACACGATAATGCACAGTGCAATGCCCTATTCACTACTGTGTTAAAATATTGATGGTTAATCATTAAAACGGCAGTTTGTTATCTGTATCTTCAGTGGGAAAGATATGGATTTTAAGGCTGAAATTTCAGGACGACAATGAGAAAAATGTGGCCTTTCATCTAATATCAAAATCTGTACTACTTCCAGGTAAATCAGGGGTGGTCCCAAAGTACGATCGGTCAAGCACCTTTAAGTAGCCACAAAGATTTCAGTTTTATCATTATTGACAGTTTTAAAATGATGGTGCACACTGGATGTGTAAGATTGGTGTTTGAGTGATAAACTTGAAATTAGCACAGTGTTAGGATCATGTCAAAGAAAGATTTTCGCATAAGGCATTTGAGATTCTCCAGATTTTGTGAGGGAGCAATGGACGGCGAAGGCTGATTCAGAAGTATTAGGGAAAAATAATTTTTTGAATATTTAATTACAAAATAGTTGAAGATCGATAGTCATATAAATCCAAAGTGAGATGATCAATTTTCGTTTTGATGGGAGTTTACTGACGTGGACCCATCTGACACACTTTTTCTGCCAACTTATGATGAAGTGTAAGAGAGTTGTGAATTGCAGAAAAAGGTGTCAGATGGGTAATTTTACACCAACTCCTCGTGTTGACAGTAAACAATGTGGTATAATATTACCAGTACCTATGATTTACTTATCTGGTATTTTAAAAGAAAGTCGTGATTTTCTATATGAAGGGACATCAATTTGAGCTTCGCTGTTTCACAAGTGGTTAGTACATGTGACCAAACTAATGTGTATGACAAAAAAAAACCCATGATTGTTAGAAAATGAGGGGCACCATCTCGGAAATCCCTGAGTCGGCCTTTAAGCCACTATCAGCGATTTTTTGAGATGTTAAACAAATCGCACCCTATATTTTTCAATTCAAAGTCAATTTTTTTGCACTGTGCTATTGGAAATTGTTGCACAAAAGACCCTGAAGTGGCTTAAGGAAACACGCTGTATTGTCAATGCATTATGATTTTTATGCTTGTGTTTCAATAGAACGTCAGGGGATCCGATTTTTAATGTCTAGAAACAGGGGGGGGGGGGGCTTAAATGCATCTTAAAGACTGCTTTAACCTGCTTAAGTGTTGATTTTTCCCAAGAACAGTAATATAAAGTGTGATTAGACCTAGCAATAGCAATTTCAAGACAAAATCAAACCTTTTAAAATTTGGCAAAAAAATGTCATAGGGCTTAAGGAAAAAAGGTGATATTTGCTCCGATCTTGACGCATAACCCCCGCAGCCCGAGCGCCCGTGGCTGTAAGCCTGCTATTAACTAAACGGGGATCCGTCTGCTCATTCAGTCCACGGTAAGGGTATTAGATCGGCTGACTTGTTTTCAATTTGTGGACTTATGGACCCATCTTTTTCACAGTCATGCGGGGACAATTGATATGAAATTAAGAACAATATACAGATGTTGAATTTAAAAAGGAATCTTATTATGGAAAACAGCCAATTTTTGGAAAAAATAAAGATTTGATGACGTCACGGCATTGCTTGGTTATTATGTTTGCTTCGGGGGACCCATTAAGGTCAAAATGACGTACGTATCCCTAACATTGAAAAAAAACAACGATTATGTTCACGTTCGTCGGTTTTTGAATCTGTAGGGACAAGGCTACAATTTTGTATGTTTAGACATAATAAACGGTGTCTGTTGGAAAAAAAAAAATAGCACTTTGGGCAGGGTCATATGTACAGACCGTGATTTAACATAGTCGGATTTATATATATCGGTAGCACCGGAAGAGCACACTGATATCTGATAACTGACACGTGACTGTACTTGACACGTGGACACAAAACGTGCATCTCGTTACAGTTATAAATACAATTCCGGCAAAGCAGGAAGCATTCTGTATCTCTGTGTCACAGCGTAACGATCAAGATGTGGCCTTACATGTGGTCCTACAGGGAGGGTAGGACACGATCTGATTCGATTTGGGCATTGGGGAATTTCCCAAACGGTAATTGTGAAATGCTACATGCATTTTACTATGGCAGTCTCGGTCCCATTGACATAAAAAAATCATCTCTTAAACCTTTGTCAAAGATCTTAGTATATCATGATAAATAGGAAAAAAAAATATGAAGTAGTTCACATTCAATCATGCTTCGTTACATTACCTGTGCAAAACTCAAAACTCCAGAAGAAATTCCCCCTGAAAAGTAATCTCTATCAAAACATAATACCCTTGCACATTAGCGCCATGGCTCCAGAGCTTATGCGCTTGTAGCCAGGGCGCACCGATACACTCTCTAATTCAAAACAGCCATTATTATAATTATATTACCCCCAAAACCATGCACTCCTGGTTTTGTGTCGCCTGCCTTAAGGCAGGGAAACACCATAGGACGGGCACTTTGTCCCTGTTAGCTGTGATATATGTTGTTGTTGTGAAAACAGGGTTAGATTTTGCTCCTGTAATATCCGCCTACTTCAATGGATTTAAAACCAAAACCTCCCAGTCGTTCACCCGATGCAACCATGCGTCGCATCCGGCATGCTGATGAGGTCAACAGGCTTACATACCAAGGTCAATGGTCATGTTGACCCGTCAAGTTATAAGGAGGATGACCAATGTAAAATTGAAAAGTTTTTAGCTCCTCACAATGCCCGAACCAAACTTGAACCATTATGGTGCAAACCTTGGACCCTCCTCATGTGTTATTGAGGTCAAAGGTATCTCCCTCCCAAGGTCACCAAGGTCATGTGAACGGTCAGTTTCGTAAGATAGGCCTGATCGAACAATGTCATACCACTTGAATTCTACCAGTTTAAGGTTCCCAACATGGCATCACCAAACTCTTGATATATTAGGTGCACCCCTTGTCCCTGTCCCTTTATGTTCTGTGCAATGATTGGTTCCAAATGCGGCCACATGCCAAGGTCCAAAATGTCATTTGAGACCTATCATTACAACCGCGACGGCAGGCGACACATGCGGTCCGAGGAACCGATGTATTTTTTAAATGTGTATCAATTGTTCATCTGGTATATAGTCCAGCCTACCCGTATTAATTGATAACTAAATATCAACCTGGTTTTTGTGTCGCCTGAACGATGTTCATGGAGGCACATACTATCCAAATTCTGGTGTGGCCGTTCCGTATTCTTTATGTCCGTATGTCCGTCCGTAGACTCGGTTACCTTTTTAACATGCTCTGCAGGCTTGAAGGTGGCTGTGAGTCGTAACTTATTCAAATGGCCATTTTTTAGTTTTTTCATGTTTAACGGCAATAACATGTTTTCTTTCCAACAAAAAAAAAAAAAAAAAAAGAAAATTTATTTACAGAATTCTATTATATTTATTTTTTTCCTCATATTTTGTTCATTTTACTTTACTATGTTACGCATTTTTTGACCAAGAACAATCACATGGGCTGACTGCAAAGGGCGGGTAATTTCGCGTATTACGCAATACTCGCCTGTGTATTCGGCGCGCGCGATGGAATGAGCGCATCAGAAACTCCTTGATGCATCGATTCGATATGACCACACCCATGGTAACTTGTTATGCAATTGTAAAATGGTTGCCCACGTGATTTGCTTTTTGGGCAAAAGAATGGATTTTAAACTTTCACGATTTGAGCCTCATAAATTGTTGAATTTTGATCATAGTATCCAATGAAGCAATTTGACCGGTGCAGAGCAGTGTGAAGAATAATAGATGAAACGCTTGTGGTTTGGAGTAAGGCTATATTTTGTAGCGGAACTGGGACAATATTTGGACAAAATTGCGATTTTCTCCGTGTTCACTTTCGTCGATAATTCGTGATTTTCGTTCCCAGTTACTCGCAATCCATAGCATCACCAGGTAAGAAATGAAAAGCATCGTAGAGAGCATAATCAAAATCAGGGTCGGTATTTTTATTTTTCATTTGGTTAAAATCGTGATTTATGTCAACTTTGAACAATCTTGGCGTTGTTCCAAATTGAAACACGCGCATTTTGGCTTTTTTGGCAAATAATTGATAAAAAGTGCAGAATTTGAAAAAAGGGGAAATACCGACCCTATAACTATGACTCTGTAATACAAATACGACCAAGCACTTTTTATAGACATTTCTATATTTGTGTTATAGGGAAACCAAAAATGAGTGAAAAATCTCCATTTTTTAGGATTTTCTCAAAATACGTTTTTGGGGGAAAATATATCATATTTGGATTCCCTGAGTCATTTCCTTCTCAAATATGTAAACTTTTATATATGTTGGAACAACAATTAAAGAAATACGGCAAAAAACAGTTAACAGTTATTCCCTTTGAATTCCCGACTTCACAGCCACCTAACGCTATCACCCGTTTACTTCAAAACTTGATAGGATGATAGTGATGTGCCGCAATATTATGTGTAGCTTTGCTGCATTCTTTGCATATTCATGAATTTTAATTAGCTTATTTGCTATTTTTCAGACATTTTCGGTTAACCTTACCTTTTTGAAATGCTCTCCTGGCTTAAAACGCTAATCCCAATTACTTCACACTTGGTAGGGTGATAGAGTGCGGTGCCAAATATTATGTGTCGCTTTTGGGCTGCATTAGTTGCCAATTCAATGAATATTAATTATCTTATATTGGCCGGTCCAAAATATCACCCTTTCCCCGCAATGATCGTGCAAGTTATATCTGGAGTTCCCGTAAGGCGTATAATGATGAAACTTGGTGGAAGGAAGCGGTTAAAGAGTTTCTCGACCCGATTAGATGTTGGGCATACTTTCGGACAAATTGCATATGCAAATGAAGCTATTAATATGCAAAAATCAGCGTAATCGCTATAATGTTGAAACGGACTTCGGATTGCAGAAAGTCCTCACTGTAATGGACAACCCATTATGGTGCCATCTCATTGTCTTTGCCATTTGAAAGTTCCTGATACTGCGGCTTAGGTATGCAAAATGATCAATCAAATATGCGTAATTGCTGAATCGCTAAAATGGTACATCGGATATGCGAAAGTCCTTGGCTACAACTGCAACGACGAGACCATACATCTGGGGTGGGAATCAGCGGGAGCGGGAAGGGTGGGGTATTGTGAGGGGCAGGTGGGGGTTGGGGAGGGGGTAAGGGTGGGGTGCGAGTTGGCGCGGGGAGGGTGGGGGTGGGGGTGCGTTTGGGTGGGTCGGTGGGTTGCATCTGGGTGGGGTCGCGGTGGTGTGCGTTGGGGTAGGTGCATCGGGGAAGGGGGGGTCGTCGGCGAGACTGGGTGACCGTGTGTGACTTGGTGAACTTCTTTCTTGTGACCTTGGTGACTTCAGGTGACCTTTGTGACTTCATGTACCCTTTGTGACCCTCCCATGTAACTTTGGTGACCCACGTGACCTTGGTGAACCTCATGTGACCTGTGATGACCTCATGTGACCTTGGTGACCTTTTGTGACTGTGAGGACCTTTGGTGACCCCATGTTACCTTGTTGACCTCATGTTGACCTTGTTGACCTCATGTGACCCTGGGTGACCTCATGTGACCTTGGTGACCTCATGTCACCTTTGCCCATTCATTATTCGGTGTGCCGGGTAGGGTCAGGGTGGGATGCCGGGGGGGTGGGGGTGTCAGGGGATGGGGTGTCAGGGAGGTATAGTGCGTTGGGAAGGGTCATTGGGGGGTCAGGTGCGTCGGGGAAGGGTGCATCGGGGGAAAGTGGGTTGTATGTGGGACGCTCATTTGACCTTTGGTGACCTTGTAACACCTCTTCTCTCCAGTTCATTTGTTCTCTTTCTAAATATCATTTGCCAAAACTTCATCAAAAGCAAGTGATCGCTCAACCAGGCGACACTTGTTGGTCGAGAACCGCCTGTATTAGAGATTAATGTTTTCAATGGTTTATAGACAGTTTTTTTATTCTGATTCTGAATCCGATGGTCCCAGACGTGAAACCCATGAGCATTTTTTTGTAGAAACGCTAAAATCAAAATGGCCACCAAAACAGATGCAACATTCATCTGTTGTTCACCACACTGTCAAAGTTGTAATTTGTTTTCGGGCCTGTCTTCATTGCAACTTTAATTGTGACCAATTAACATATAATTCTGTACCACATAATCCATTAATTCATATGCCCCAATATAGCCAATACAGTGTCTGATTGTGATCTACTTTTGATGCAGTTTGTATTTGGTATATATCCTGGTATTTTAATGTACAGGAAAATTAAAACCATAAATATTTTTCAAATGTAATTATAAATTCCTGTTATTAGATCATCAAGATGGCTGCAAATACGCTAAAATGGCTGTAATTATGTATTGTATCCTAGTGCTGCAATGATGTAATATCCCCGGGAAGTCAATGTTAAATCATTTTTACTTATCCTTAGGTAATCGATACTGTAAGATGTCTCCAAGATGGTATCCAATAGGCTGGAAATGGCCCACTTACAAACCTTCACAAAAAATCTGATCACTATTAGTTTAAGAGATGTGTTCTTAGTTTTTGTAGTTTTTAGCACCATTGGCATCCAGATTGGGACATTTGATGAATAACGACTCAGAGACACTTACGAATAGTGTAGCGAGATAGTGTAGCGGAACAGGGCCTCGCCGTATGGAGATCTTCTATATTTTACTATTACGTGGGTAGGGGGGAGGTTGGAAACTGCCCACACACTCTATCATCTGAAAAAGCATGCACCAGGAGCGGCTACTAGTTTGATTCAAGGTTAGTTTATTTCATGCTATGAGTGACACAACTGTGACATGTGCCTTCAAAAACTACATCTGCTTCTAAACCCCTGCTCCCAATATAACACAATGTCAGGAGTTCCCATAGAATTGGAGCCAATTACTTTTTCCAGTTATATGGACTTGTAACAACTTGTAAAGATGAGTACAGATCGAATTGTACCTTAAGCCCCCTCCCAGAGGTGTGCCGTCCCGGCACACAAACGCGAAAATTAAGCGGAATTAAAATGCACAATGGTTTCTACCCTAAACTCCTACGACATGTACAGGTCCTCTTCATCTCCGTCGTCTCCGGATTAGTCCAGTGTCCGGTTTCTGATCACCTTTTTTTGTTTTTCACTCAACATTGAATCAAATCGCCGGCCGATAATAACCATTTTAACTCCAAAACTATTGATTATGTTGCTGCAGGCTTTTGATTTTATAGAATCACACAATCACGACAAAGTAGTCGCCCATTTTGATTAGATCATGTGAGCATGCATGATCAATACTATAAACATCGGATTATAGTCACCATAATCACATATGTTCGTTGCCATTTCATTCCAATACAACGATATGTTGGCTGCAGCTTCGATTTTAATGAATGATGGAATTAGTCCACAATATAGTTATAGCAACTTATCCTCGCTGCTGCCAACTTCCTTTTTACTGTCTTCAACTCACTCTTTCTCTACCTCTACCCTCTAGTCCTCTCTTCTAGCTATCTCTTCCCATTGATTCCAGTTGTCCTGTGAGGTGCTTACAACCCTTGAATCCTAAACGTGAGAAACTCTTCTCTTTCCCTTCTCTCCAGATCACTGTCCTCTCCGTTGCTTCCTTGACATTGCGGTGAAGATTGCGAATCAGGGCTCGGATACTTGCTATGGTGGCTCTACAGTAGTAATGGTTGAAGTGACTATTTCCTGGCACTATAGACATAAACTCGTTCCATTGCTACTGCTGTCCCCTTTCCATTCGTCTCTCCCATACCGCACACTCGTGCCAAGTCCTTCAGTCTTCCGCCTAATCTCTTGCTGGCACACCAGGGTCTCTCTTCACTCCCCCTCTGGTTATCTCCAAAAGCTGTCTTTTGGACAAAACCATGTATCATAATAGATATAACTTGGCAAAAAATAAATAATTTTGTAGCATTCAATATTGATATTTTTAAAGGATAAGGTGATATACACACGAGCATCCCAGAAATGGAATTATAATTAATACACCATGTAATTTAGTCTTACAATCCCATCCTTTACACAAGCGTAATGTTGACATCTTAGAATGTTTAGAATATGAAAAGGTATTGACAATCCACATTTTTGTTACACTTGCAAAGGGACAATGCGGTTTCCAACAATATGACCTTTTTGGCTAAAGTCAATCATTAAAAAAAAATTAAAATTGGTATGCAGTATAAAAGTATAAACTAATAATATCATAATGTTAACATTTATGAAATGATGTTGTAATTTGTAGCATTTTTGTAATTAAAACAACGAAAAATAACAAAGCTGACTCTATACCCAGCTTTTTGACGTTTAGTAGTGGGGGGTTATTCAAATGATTTATTTGAGTCTTGCCATTA
This sequence comes from Ophioderma brevispina, assembly GCA_023653785.1. Taxonomy (NCBI): domain Eukaryota; kingdom Metazoa; phylum Echinodermata; class Ophiuroidea; order Amphilepidida; family Ophiodermatidae; genus Ophioderma; species Ophioderma brevispina. The sequence goes on from JAMKCH010033223.1 coordinate 14,366, forward strand.
TTTTGGTTCAAGGTTCAGTCTATTTTATTTCTATGAGTATTCAATATTACATTTGCCTGCCACAAATTCCTCTGCTTTGTCTAAACCCCCTGCTTTCCAATAACACAATGTCCAGGAGTTCCCATACAATTGGAGCCAATTACTTGCTTGCTGCAAATCTCTGCCGCGTTTTGGTCTTTCTTTCTTCATTCCTTTGGAACTTCCCCTTTTTTCCTTGATCCGTACTTCTGCCCGAGGCGTCTTTTATACACGCCTCCTTGCCACCGTTTTTATTTGGTATAGCTAGAACTGGCAGCGCATCATCTACGCTTGCCTCTTGGGATGGCTCTTCATTCCCTGTTTTTCCCACTTATTAGCCTCTTCTCTCAAATCTCTTTCAGCTCGATTAGCCTCTCCCTTTCTTTGAGCTCCTCTAGTTATAGCAAACTGATCCTCTTCTGCTGCCAACTTCCCACACAGTTCCTGCTCCTTTTGCCTGTCTTCAACCTACTTCTCCTCCACCCTCCTAGTCCTCTCTTCTAGCTCTCTCTTCAATTGATCCAGTTCGTCATGTGACGTTGATTCACCTTGAATCCTACGCGTGAGACTCCTCTCTTTCCTTCTCTCTGATCACCGTCCTGTCAGTTGCTTCCTTGACCTGCGGTGAAGATCGCGAATCAGGGCTTGGATACTTGATTATGGTGCCCTATTTCCTGGCACCTGTAGAAACATAACCTCATTCCATGCTATGCTGTGCCCCTTTCCTTTCGTCTTTCCCGTACTGCCCACTCCTTCGCCAAGGTCCTCTCAATTCCTTCCCTGGTCTGAATGTAGCTCTAGAAGGACACCAAACTGACAGACAAATTCTTCTACCAGCTTGGCAGACACCGTCTCAGCTTCTTGTTGGTTCTCAATGGCATAAGCCTCCATCCACTTGGTCCAATAATCACCCACCATGAGAATATAACATTCCTCAGATCAGTTTTTGTCAAATGGACGAAGACATTATTGCTGCACATCCAAGGGTGCGCCAATACGATATTGTTGCAATGGCACTTGATGCTCATGCTGTGGGCCCTTCTTCTGCGCCCACAGCACACACTTATATTTTACAGAGAAATATCCACATTCATACCAACCCAATAGTACCGCTTGCACACCTTGGGATAGTTTTGTTCCTGCCCATGTGTCCCGAGCCTTTGTTGAATGGAGCTCATCGGAAACCCTAACTCTCAATGATTTTGGCAACCACCATATTACCACCATTATCACTTTCCCATTTTCACCCTATTCCTTCCTTTCTGCCAATATGTCCCACTGGCCTCAGTAGGTCTTTAGAGCAGCTTACAATGCCAAAACTTCTGTCCATGCTGGTCTTTCATCCCCAGCTTCCTCCTCCTGCAATATTAGGCCATTGTCTCATCTGCCAGCTGTTTCTCCCTTATCATTGCAAACATGATTTCAAGTTCCACTTTCATGTTGTGAACTTGCTGTGTCACCAAGTCTTTGTTGCTTCCCTCCCAGTCATCACGTCGCAGACGGACTCGAAGCCTGTGGACTGTGTCTCTATCATGCTCGTCTGCAACAGAGATATTGGGGTCTGCTGATCCAGCGTTTTTGCTGTGGACCCCCATGCCACCATATTTACAAAGTGCTGACTTTCACTAGCAAGTTCCGGTTTCATCACAGTCAAGTTGGCCAGTCTTGAATTCCGCCTCCTCAACCAGTTCTGATAGGTCTGTCCCCCTCTAACAGCGTACTTTATGCCTCTAGTCTATGTTCAAGGTCTTCTGTTTGGGCACTTTTCTCCTCCCAGGGAACACGCTCTTTACGTGGCTTATGTTAGCCTTCAACCACCTCTGCTGCCATAGCTGATACCACAACTTCGTGACCAACCGGTACCTTGCATTTCATTTACCGTAATCCCGGGTTGACAGGATGCATCTCTCGTTGACCTGCAGTGGATCACATTTCCACCTACACATAACTGGAGCCGCTTGAAATGTAATGTCGCATTGGATCTCAGCAGGCCCGTATGCAGGGCCCCCAAATTCCACAAAAAGGACAAAAGGTCCACTCTTTGCTGATTTTTTTTCATAAAAATGTCCAAAATTTAGAGAAATTTTGACAAGAAAGTCCACTTCTTGTTTTGATGACAAAATGTTCAAAAAGTCCAAAAAACGGACCATTTTAAGGGGGTTAGGTCCACTTTTACAAAAATAAGGTCCACTTTTTTGAAGACCCGCACCCCCCAAAATAAATCCTGCGTACGGCCCTGGATCTCAGCAAGAAATCCATCCCTAACATGCCATATTTAATGTTGGCCACAAGCACTTCCAATACTTGATGGTTGCTACCCACCGTTACTTCCATGATAGCTTTCCCAAAGACTTCTACCCTAGTCTACCTCCATCTGCCTGAAGTACTGAGTTGCACGCTGGTAGGTTCCAATTCTGGTCGCTGCTCTGGGGTATAAGGTGATATAGTTCCAAAGTAAATATAGTTGCATGCACTTCCTGTGTCAAGTAGGAGCGACATTACCTTACCCTGTACAGTGGCTGGAACAAAGAACTCTTTAATTGAAACTATCCCCTCCCCTAGCTTCTACTACTGCTTCTATATCGGTAATCATTACCATCTCTTCTCCCTCTCCTGACTCATGCCCTTCAGATGTCCCGGCCTCCCCATTAGCCGCTGGGTCGGCCTGTTCTCGTTTTGTGATTCTCCTTGTGATTTTCAACCAAATTTTCCTCATTTCCAGGATGAACTGGTTCCTTATGACATTGCCGGCATAAATGGCCTGATTCCCTGCATCGATAACACAACCTCTGGGGGCCAGTCCCGAGAATAATGCCCAGGCTGCTGAAAACCATAACAGACTCCCTCCTGTTGGTTGCGTGAGAATGGTAGTCCAGCTGGTGGGTTACTACAACCCTGCAGTTGGCTCACTCTCCATCTCTGTTGCTCACAAGGTGATGGTGGCTGCCTTGACAGCACGCTATGCTCTACTTTATCATACCACTAAGGAGAGATCAAAGGGTACTGCCTGCCGGATATATTTTCATATCCGGATAGTGGGTTGGTACATTTACTGCACCCACTTTGCCTGCTCCCAGTCGAATTCAGCAGCCTTTACGGAATAAAGTGCATGTAATACTGTACTTTATTCCGTCAAGGCTGCTGAATTCAACTGGGAGCAGACAAAGTGGGGTCACAAAATGTACCAACCCCCGGATAGTGAGCACGTTTTCAGCACATACTAGTACGCATTATATTAGGTCGGTGACCACATACTCACCTGATCCATTTACCGAGTGGGTATGATTGTTTTCTTCTGCACGATAGGCACGAAAATGTAGTTTAAAATACTTTTCTTTACAGAAGAAAATATTTGTTTTTAATAACATACAAGCACATTTTGTTATTATAAATATATTTAGAATGACTTAGTGGTATGATAAATTCGTTATCGGGTTCTGTGTTGCTTTGATACAGGGAACTGAGCTCCATGCACTGAGCTCCATACCGGGTGAAGCCGTGATGGGGCTTTGCGCATGATATTTCCCCATATCAGAGCTCCTCTTCACCCATAACTAATAGTCTCCAGTTCACAGTGCCCTACCTCATATGCATACTTCTAGGCGGGCATCTATCATGGCCTACAATTCAACAAGGCCTGCCTGCAGCATCTTCTCTGCTCCAATTACCCGCGCATGTAGAGTTTTTTTCTGTCTTCTATTCCTCAGAGCGATCGAATGACTCAACTGCCTCTGCTCCACTGATGGCTTGCTCTAATGTTTCATATTGTGATTGGAAAAGCTCTTTCCGGAGATCTGGGTCCCCAATTGGACTTGAAACACTTGTAAAGATGGAACAGATCCAGAATCCCTGCATGGGATGGTCACCTGGAGTTGGAATATATATCCCCAAGGGAATTACAAACTAGCCGACAAATCTTGAAAATCTTGTGAAAAGTATGCGCAGCTCTGACATTCTTTATGGGGTAATTTACCTGGAGTCAGAATGAATGCAACCGAGGACCAGGCATGCACACAATGTCTTAGAGGGGGTCATCGTAATCGCTCAATCTACAGATCCCCATCCAGACATCATGACGCCCCCGGGTGACGTCACATTCATTCACAATTTCAGGCACAGTAAAATCAGAGGGGATAACACATAATGACATACTGGGTTATTTTCAATTCTGCTTCAACAGCTTACTGGGATTTTTGGAAGTGCTAAACTAAAAATGCCCAGGATTTTTGGGAAGTGATAATCAAACTAAAAATGCCCAAAAAATATATCTTTAGCCTACAGCATGAAAGAATTACTGACCTTTACTGATTGACATTTGCAGCCATATTGGATGCCCATCTTGCAGATATCAATGACTTTGATTATGTTTTGATATCTAAACTGCTCTGAATGAGTTATAGTGATATACACAAACATGACAGCTCTTGGCTATATGTGGTAATAAAATTTTCCATTTTGGAGCCATCTTGAATGGTTAATTGATTTGATTGATTATAAAATAATTGAAAGCTATCCATAATGGTTTCAATTAACATGTTGCTTAAAGGCATAGTTAGATATATACCAAGTTAGATATCTAGGTCTAAAAGTTGATAAGTATCAGATGCTTTGTTGTATTGGCGGCCATATTGAATCTATTAATTAGGTGGTAATGAATCATATTTTAATGGGTAACAATGTGTGTTTTGACTGAACAGGCAAAAAAAATACAACTTTTGAGTATTTAACAGATTTGAGCATTTTGGTGGCCATTTTGAATTTTTGGTTTCTTAGAAAATGCTCAAGGTTTTTCATCTGGCACTCATCGGATTCAGATTCCACAGGAAAAACCCTTGTTTAGAAACCATTGAAAAACATACAAGGTCACATGGTCTGTAGCCTGGACTAATAAGGATTCTGAATACATAAGGTTTGTTTATATATGACCTATGGTTTTGGAGTTATGGGGTGGAAATGCTGAAAAGAGCCAAAAAGTCAAATAATTGGTTGTACAGGCCTGGGTAAAAAACAAAGTTGTAGCCATTTTGGTTATAAAGTCTCAAAATATTAATGTTGGTAAAAGGATTCAAATAAAGAATATTTTTACTATACCAGATGTTTTCTTTTTGAGATGATAAAAAGATCACTAGACCCTCAATGTGCATTGGATCACATAGATCTCTCTTTTGATACTCACATTGTTAATGTATGTGATAAGATTGCTAAGCTCACTGGTTTCATAATTAGGTGCACTAGAAATATGCCACCTTCTGCCCTGCTCAATCAGTATGACTCTTGTCATGCCACATGTTCTGTACTGTGCTAGCATTTGGGCACCCTTCCAGCGGAATCACTTAGACAGACTTGAGAAAATTCAACGAAGAATAACTCGCATCCAATTCTATCGGAAATTACAAAATACTGATACTAGTCCTTCTTATGCAGAGCAGCTCCATGAGTTTGGTTTAGTGAGACTTGAGTATGTTTTCAGGATTCAGAGGTTGGTCTTTGGATACAAAGTTCTTAATAACGTAGGGCCCACTTCTTTCATCTCTTTCATTCACCGTAGTTCTTTGGATAATTCAAGGCTTTTGCACAGAATTGCTAGAAGTAACTCTTTCTACAATTCTCTGTTTGTTTCACTTCCTCGTCTATGGAATGAGATCCCATCATCTTTGCATTTGGCTCAAAGTGTAGGAATTTTCAGGTCTGGTTGTAAATATTTTTACTTAGACTTTACCAATTGAGGTTTTACTTGCAACCACAAAGTGATTTTTCCCCAACATGTATAGCGCGTTCTATTTTGTTTTGTATTGCTATTTATATGGCCTATATGCTAATATTCTGTTAATGTATTGTTATTTCATGGGCATATGTATGTTTTTCACTATGGTCTGCTATCAATGTATCGTTTTGTATTAGGAAAAGTGTGCACTAGGTGTTTGGGTACTCATCAGCCCATTCACTTTTCCAGGATTATTTGCTCATTTCTATATTGTTATATTTGACTACTTTGTCATTTTGTTTGCATGTGTAATGTATTGCATCATATTTTGCAAGTAATTCAAATAAATATTATTATTATAGACCTCTGACCTATTTGGCCACATAACATGGTAATTAAACTTAGCAGACAGCGAAAACTATTTCGTACTTCCATTGTGTAAAATATATCTCTATTCTTCCAATGGCCTAGACTATCATTTGCGAGCAAATTGAAGAAATTTCATATTTTCTGAACACAGCTGTTTGACCCCATGCAAATCGTCTCTTTTATTCTTAAATCAATTTTAAGCAGTGGCGACACAATTTTGACAACTGATATATAAGTAGGGACATACAAGAGCTATTACCTCTGCAAAAATCAGACAAAATCCATTGTGGGAATCTTGCCCTATAGGCCTACAAAGGTCAAGATTTGTATGTTATAGCCCCCTCTATATGTCAATTCCCCATAGAAGAGACGTGTTAAACTAGATTTTTAAGAAAAATCATATTTGCCCGCAATTAAATTTTGTAAAATTTACACAGGATGAAGTCAGTGATATAAATAAACCAAATAAGTTGTCAAAAGTGTATCGCCGTTGATATTTTTGTTTTATTCTGGTTTTGTCACAATAAATGAGACTTTCATACAGCTGTGTGAAAATGTGCCAGTACCACTTTAATATATCAATATTGATTGTAGTCTCGATTGCATAAGAACATCAACATCCCCATGTCAACAACCCAATTGTCCATTTTCACTTGCACGGTTAAGTGCACACAACACACACACACTGCCCTGCGGCGTGCAGTGGTATGGTTTATATGTGCGTGCTGGAATTAACTGGTTTATGTGAGTGTAAAAAATCCTATGAATAGAATTGATATGCTGTTTACATATATAATCTTCAAGCATTATAACAAGAAAAAGATACTAAGCATATGTGAAGCAATATCAAAATTCAGTTTTCATTTTCAGTTTTTGTGCCAATTTCAGTGCTTCACTTCATGAATACCACATTGCAATTGGACTTATGGTTACAAAGATGTCCAGACATGATCAAGTGCCAAGGTTTTGAGCAAACAAGTATTTTATCTAAAAAACATTCAACAAGGACAGTGGAAATATTTCAGATGACCTTCACAGTAGAAAATCTAATGTCTAGTCAGATTACTGCGTGGATATTGTATTCTTTCTCTCTCTCTCTTGATCTCTTGCATTTTTTTCTCTTTTTGGTATGGACAACCATTTCCAAATAGAACATATACTTAAGTGAAATTGCAATACTATGGTGAATCAAGGAACTTTGAAATTACTGTAAAAAATTAGGCCATACTTCAATCGAGGAATTTCTACACGGAGTCGTTGCTCAACTGTAGTGGCCCTGCATGGGTGAAGGTCAACTTAAAGATAAAACACCTGGATATCATTAAGTATCACCTCATTACTTATCAGCCAATCAGAGAGAGTCAACACAACAAATATCCAGCAACTTGTTAACCAATCAGAAGCAAGCTATGAAAATCTCTGGGGTTATGAACTTAAAAGAGGTGGATAGCTGGTATAAAAGATAGGCCAAATTGTGAATGCGTCACTAGCCGTGCCTGATTTTTATTAAGACGGTACTGGTCAGCAAAAACAACACAGCTCTACATCATGAAACTTTTAGTTTTCATCTTGGGGTTGGCCGTGGCAAGTAAGTTAACTTTTTTCATTTTTATGATTTTGTACAAGAGAAGGTGCAGTGGTCTTCCCACAATGCAATTCTTCCAATGCAATTGTTGCACTGGTTGTCACATGAGTTTATAGAGACAAAAAGTACTTAAATTGCAAGATTGGGATGAGTTTTGTTCATTTAGGTACTTTTTGTCACTATGAACTCATGTGACAATCAGTGCAAAAATTGTATTGGAAGAAATGCATTGTGGGAAGACCACTCTTCCGCTTATTTTGTACAATAAGTATGCTTTGAAATGAAACAAATCTGGATCTTCTGGACTTTTCATTGATAGTGTAAAAATTATGTTTTGGAATGTAGGATATGAATCTATATAATTGTGAAATTCTTTACATGACACAAAATTAAGTCTCTGTTTTCTGTCTTGTTTAATCGTGTACACTCTTAAAATATTTTGTCACTCTTGACTAGGTGCTGAGTAAAAATGATCTTCATACGAGGTTTTCTAGTCAAACCTAACTGCACAATCTTTTAAATTTACCAGAATCTTGTCAAAATTGACCATATTTTGGTCAAATTTTGGACTCTAAATCCGATAAGATCATATTAAATGAAGTATTTTTAAGAGTGTACATGTAGATTTTTTTTTAATACAATTCTGTCAACTGTATTAGTAGTCACGATATTCTGTATTTGACAAAAGTTGTATGACTGGCAAATTTGTGCAAGAAAAGGGTATTTTGAAAGTGTTTTGTTATGTTTATTATTTTTGTTTGGTCAGGGTTCTAAATAATTTCTACTTTAACCTTCATTTTTTATTGTATTTTCAAACAGGTGCCTCGATCCAAATCACCCCACAAGTAAATTACCCTCCTGGTAAGTCAGAATATTTTGCAGTGTTACTTATTGCCCTTTTATTGTGATTGTATTTGTTATTACTGTAGTCAAGATAAGAAAAGAAATTTTAGTTAGTTAGTTAGTTAGTTAGTTAGTTAGTTAGTTAGTTAATTAGTTATTTCCTCAAATATAGTAAGGTGTAGGGAAGTACTTCGCCAGCAACATTATGGTTAGCAGTATAAATCTCAGTGGCATGCATCTTGCCCCCTCTGGCTCAAGAGTTTCCGTAACCCGACCCATCTGACACACTTAGAATTTGGAAACCCTTTTGTGGAATATGCACATGTTTATTCTGTTAAAGTTTCCGAATTCATAAGTGTGTTGTGATATGCACCAAATATGCATTTTCAGCCCTCTAATTTGGGGAATTTTGACCAATTTCAGCCTGACCTTGGAACAAATTAATTTGGCATTTTGCACATGCTTCACACACACATTTTGACATGATTTTGTAAAGTTCAGACTTAAAGGTCCCAGGAAATGAGCTGATAAACCTACTAAAAATCTTTACGGGACATTCCATTCCAAAAAACAGGGCCAAAAAAAGAATACACTACCAGTGACATCATTAGTGAAACTATTGATTTTCAGTCAGTCAGTTCACTATTGAATAGATTCACACCAGTCTATTGTAATTGTCTATTACTCTCTGAAAAATATTTCACTAATTATGTCATCACCAACCCAAATATTGAATGCTTTCTGGTCCCTCCTTGTAGACTTGACACAAACCACATCAATTCTATTTGCATTTCCTGTGACCTTTAATTGGTGCAAATCACCGAGAAGATTTAAACAATTTTTCCTCATAGGTGGGACAACTTGGGAATTTTTGCCCCCTCTGGATTGACTGCCTTGGGATGCCACTGATAAAAAATTATCTATAAAAAAGGTATTGATTTTAAAACCTACACTTTCTGTTTCCACAGTCCCCCACACTTACCAGGATGTGGGCAAGTCTTTCATCTACAAGTATGAAGCATTCATTAACTCCACCCTACCTCAATCTGGTGTCGAGTTTGTAGGACAGAAGATCAAATGTGATGTTGAGTTAAACATCCTCACCTCAAAGATCATCCATATGAATGTAAGTTAAAACAATTTGGGGTAATTAAGCCTAATGCTGAGTCCATGGCAAAATGGAATTAATATGCAGGAATCATTATTTTGGAGGATTGTGCAACTCATTCAAATGCATTTCTGAAGATTGTCATGGTAACTTGTTATTATAATTTTGACAATTTGTGAAAAAAAAGGCTTTTCAAATGTACTTGCTCCTGGATGTTCCCAAAGGGTAAAATTTTTCAGTAAACTAAGTGATTTTTAGAACTCAATGTGGTTGGAATTTAATTCTAGTGGTTCTACTACTTTTAGAAACTGTTAATTTATGAAGTAAAGGTTTTAAATGATTTGTTACTGAAATTTAAATAAACATTGTATGTAGATAGTTATATGATATGATTAAACAAATATTGACATTATTAGGATTCAACAAAAAACTGACAATCTTTTATTAAGATGAATTAGTTGAATTATGAGCTATCATTATTAGTCATGACTAGATGATCAGCTGAATCACGACTAGTCATCTTCCGGTCTCTAATCTCACATTGAGTGAAGTTATGTTGGAGCTTTTTAATTATACAATCAAGATCAATATGGAACTTTTAGTTTCTGAATTTTATTTATTTATTTATTTATTTATTTATCTATTTACAGCTGACTAACATCTTGGTTCAAGAGGTGAATGGAACATACAATGCAACTCTGAAGGAAAAAAACATCTTGTACCCAGTCAACATCAGTGTATGGAACTCCTCTCTAACCCAGAACTACACAAGGGAACTGAGGAACCCCATAACCTTCCAGTATGTCAATGGCAGGGTAAGATTGCATTTCCCTCCTTGATTGGGCAGTAGTCAGGCATTCCCTAGGTCTTCCACAGGGTTCCATGTGAGGTCCTACAAAAAGTATGAGTGAACCTTGTGAAAGCAAATGTCATTCATATTTAAAGGATATAAATTTATTGGTTTATGTTTTAAAAAATCTTCAGCAGTCATGGGTTACAGTTACCATTTGCCTAAATTGATTGAAGTTGGAATTATCTTGGATAAAATGTTCATGACCCATTTAAATTTAGTCACACACCTTCAGATTGTAGTGGTAAAAGGTTTGATTCACACTTGGTTATAGACCTTTGTTGCAAATTTTAGAGGTTGGGAAATTTGAAAGATTATATTATCAACACACTCTGTAGATTTCTTTTAAATATCAAGTTGAACATAATGATAATGGTTCTTTAAAGTTATTCAAAGGTTACTTGGAGCTCTCTGTAGCAAAATCAAGCAGTTTGAATTGTTTGTAACCAGGGACGTACCAGAGGTCACTTGTCAGAGGGTGCAATTTCCCGGTTTGAGGCAGATTTTACCGGTTGAAGGTTGTTGAGGCCGATTTTCCTAGTTGGAGAGGTGAAAATTTATTGGTGAACAGCTGATTTAGCATGATTTGCAAGTTTTTTTCTTCCCGGTCAAAGCGCTCTAGGGTGGCAACTTGCCCTGCACCCCACCTGTTATGCTACTGTTCATAACAGTTTCTTTGTCACATGCACAGAACTAACTAAACAAGTGAATTTGTTGAAAATATGCATCTTATTTGAATGGGGAGATGAACAATTGAAAAGTAGTTTTAACTTAGTTAAATGAATTAATCCAGGGCCTCTGTTGTTATTGAAACAACAGACCTGGTCAATGTCAGTGTAGCTATTTGCGGTTTTAGATAAGTAACAAAATATCTGGTAAAATGAAATCCAGACTGGATTGCTGAGCTAGATCAATAATGTGGTTAGACATCAAATTTGCATTGGTGATTAAATAGACCAATAATTGCATTTTAGTACAAAGAATAAAATGCTTCTAATAGTAATATATATACATTTTGTTGTGAATCAAATTTACATGTGGTTTTTTTTTTGGTTATTGAAAAGTTAAACAACAGTGTTAATAATATATATTTTATTGATCAAATATGAATTGGTTTTTCCTGATATAGTTGTTGCATTTTAAGTGCAAACTCCCCATTTTAATCTAATTCAGTAGTGTAGGCAGTCGATCCAGAGGGGGCAAAATTCCAAATCGTCCCACCAAATAGGGCAAAGTTCATAAGTTGCCTCATTGATTTGCTACAATTAAGTTTGAACTTGATGAAATGTGCACTTAATGCACGAAATATGCTAAAGTTGCATTAATTTTGCCCAAATTTAGGCCGAAATTGGTCGAAATCCCCCGAAGAAGAGAGATGCAAATACATAATGTTGGTCTGCATCATTCCGCTTTATCGAGCCAGAGGGTGAAACTTTCCCCCAGTCAGTACTCCACTGGTCTAATTGTATTCCCATAATCTGGCCAACTTTATCTATGTTGTGTTTGTAAGCCCTCATTTTGAGGAATAGAGGTTGGATTCTTTTCCTTTTAGTGAAAAAGAAGAATAGCTATTCGAAAGATTTATTTTAGCAGTGATGTTCTACTTATGTCAAGTTCATTGACCTCAATAGATTTGAAATTTTAGTTTTAACACTCTGAGCACTACTTGTTCATAGAGCAATTCTGATTGGCTAATTACACCATATATTCTTTTCAATAACCAGTTGAAATGCAGCTTATAAATTTTTAAGCTGTAGCCTTCTTCTGCCCTAGATCACCATTCTTACCATGCTAATGATTGGCTCAAAGAATCACATAAGGTCCATGCAGCACTCACATGGTTAAGAACAATTGATTACAACCCAAAAAAATTCTGATGACCAAGCAAACAAATGATTATGTGGAATACCGATCTGCTTATCAAAACTCGCCCCTTTCATGACGGCAATTAACTGATGAAATCACGTCTGGACTGTGGATAAATCCCATTATCATGTCTATTTTGATAGCAAATCGTTATCAAAAGACGTGACTGATATTTCAATTCATGGATCACAATATTTGCCCATCGATGAACTTCTGTGATAAGTATGAAATGAAACGTATTTGCTACGTGACTCTGGCAATCTGTATTCATGATCATTGACCTTTCAGAGATAGCAGGTTGTTGATAGCAATAAGAAGATTATTTGAGATTTTGACTACCACTTTGCTCCTGGAGCATAAGTTGTGAGAATCGTTCTAGAACGGAGCTATTCATTATTTTGAGTGCTGATCACAATCAGTTTATTTTGTAAAGGTTATCAAGGATTAGAATTGTAAATCTGACATTAATCCTTGCAGGTCTAGTGGTTAGGTAGCTAACCTCGTGATATAGTGGCAAAAATGCAAATGGTGCGCCCGCAGACGGAGTGCCCATCTCTCTGTCATTGGCGTTTGGGCCAGACTCCCTCATATAATGTTGCTGTGGGGGGTTCGCCACTCCTCCCGCACAGCGAGTCTGTTTTGCATTCCCAGCATATATGCCAGTACCCATTTATACTCCTGGGTGGAGAGAGGCAAGCGAGGTAAAGTGCCTTGCCCAAGTGCACAACACATTGGCGACAGCAGGGCTCAAACCCACAACCTTATGCTTATGAGGCAAGCGCTGATCCACTGCACCACATGTGCCCTAAATATATTAGATATATAGATATAGTGGTCTAGGGTTTGAATTCCACCCACCCTCTCCATCTTTTAAATAATAAAAATTTTCATTATTCAGGTTTGAGGGAAGAATTACAAGTCAAAAATATAAGGGAAACCAATAGCTTCCCTTTGTGGTTAGTAAGGGCAACCTGCTCCTGGAGCATGATTGGTGGTCAAAAACTCCAGCATGCACAATAAGAATTCTTGGTAGATTTTAACCCTCCTGAGCACATACGCTCAATTTGATTGGTCATTCAATGAGATATATATGATATAAATAGCCAATCAGAGACATGGTAAGAAAAGTTAAAGGTGAATATACAGATATGTAGAAGGGCTATTTTGATTGGTTACTCTGAGGTTATATCATGCTATATCATGTAATGAGCCAATCAGAGATACTGTAAGAAAGGTGGTAGACCTCCGGGAATTCAGGTCAGTACTGGTTGGCCCACATGTGCACTTGTAACACTTTGACTAAATAAAGGGTTTGGGTTTGTGATAATTTTGAAAAGGCTTAATTCTGATTTTTTTTTTATTTATTACAAAACTTTATTTACACATACAATCTCTTTATCAACAATTTTGCAAGAGATTACAATTTTAAATTTGTAAATATTTATTTATTTATTTAGTTAGTTAGTTAGTTAGTTAGTTAGTTGAAAAGGCTTAATTCTGTTTTTTTTTTTCATTTATCACGAAACTTTATTTACACATACAATCTCTTTATTACCAATTTTGCAAGAGATTACAATTTTAAATTTGTAAATATGTATTTATTTATTTATTTATTTAGTTAGTGCTATCCTAATGCTAAGGCCAACCTTATTCCAACCTTAAGCCCAAACCTTAATTCCTAACTTAACATAGCAGAAATTAGACTAAATGGGAATGTTTGCTTATATTAAATATCAGGTACCTCCCTAATAAACCTTTAAGCACCCTCTATTTCACAGCTCCATAAAGCATAAGTCAAATATATTTTTATTTGTATATAAACTAATTTTAAGCTGAAATAGGCTGTAAAAACAATTTAGCAATCCAGACATTTAAAAGAGAAATTGCTCTGGTTTCCAGTCCATACTCGGCCTCGCAGGTTTTCTCTGGGTGCTCCGGTTTCCTCCTGCTTCTAAAACTGGGCTTTCTTCCATAACATGTATAAATAAAGTGAATTGAAATAAAGTATGTAGACTCTGTGTATAAGAAAAAATCTGGCTTTGTCAAACAATTGGGCCCTTCCCAAAAAATCTCTAAATATCCCTGTAAGTCTTCTGTCTCAAAAAAAAAAAAAAAAAAAAAAAAAAAAGAGGTTATATCATGCTATATCATGTAATGAGCCAATCAGAGATACTGTAAGAAAGGTGGTAGACCTCCGGGAATTCAGGTCAGTACTGGTTGGCCCACATGTGCACTTGTAACACTTTGACTAAATAAAGGGTTTGGGTTTGTGATGATAATTTTGAAAAGGCTTAATTCTGATTTTTTTTTTATTTATTACAAAACTTTATTTACACATACAATCTCTTTATCAACAATTTTGCAAGAGATTACAATTTTAAATTTGTAAATATTTATTTATTCATTTAGTTAGTTAGTTAGTTAGTTAGTTGAAAAGGCTTAATTCTGTTTTTTTTTCATTTATCACGAAACTTTATTTACACATACAATCTCTTTATTACCAATTTTGCAAGAGATTACAATTTTAAATTTGTAAATATGTATTTATTTATTTATTTATTTAGTTAGTTAGTTAGTTAGTTAGTTAGTTAGTTAGTTAGTTAGTTAGTTAGTTGGTTAGTTAGTTCATTTCTCCTTTTGCCCATTTCTCACTTTGTCCAATAATACTACCTTAAGACAACCCTTATCCTAATGCTAAGGCCAACCTTATTCCAACCTTAAGCCCAAACCTTAATTCCTAACTTAACATAGCAGAAATTAGACTAAATGGGAATGTTTAGAATGTAGCATTTTATCATTCTAATCATATTTGCATATATTAAATATCAGGTACCTCCCTAATAAACCTTTAAGCACCCTCTATTTCACAGCTCCATAAAGCATAAGTCAAATATATTTTTATTTGTATATAAACTAATTTTAAGCTGAAATAGGCTGTAAAAACAATTTAGCAATCCAGACATTTAAAAGAGAAATTGCTCTGGTTTCCAGTCCATACTCGGCCTCGCAGGTTTTCTCTGGGTGCTCCGGTTTCCTCCTGCTTCTAAAACTGGGCTTTCTTCCATAACATGTATAAATAAAGTGAATTGAAATAAAGTATGTAGACTCTGTGTATAAGAAAAAATCTGGCTTTGTCAAACAATTGGGCCCTTCCCAAAAAATCTCTAAATATCCCTGTAAGTCTTCTGTCTCAAAAAAAAATACAAGGTTAAGGTTGCATTTTAAATGGGGAACTTTATGGAGAATTTCCTGTTTGAGGTTGCACTTTGATGTGTAGGCCCTAAACTTGAAAAACATGTTTACAACCTGGAATATTTTATGTCATCATTTACCAGCGTGACAGTTGTAAGATTAATGACTTGGCACTTAGCCTCATGTACTAATTGTATGCAAATTAGTTGTTTACATAAACAATATTAGCATTATAGCAAACTTGACCAGCAATAACCTTCTAGATTGATCCATGTAGCACATGATTAGCGTAAGCTGTATGGCGCCTATGTGTGTAGAGGTTATCAATTCATATCACAATAGCAAAGTCCTCATTTTTGCATAGCTCATCGGTAATATACGTGTCATCTTGTCGGTCCTTAAATAGAGAGCTTTTTGGCCCAGTTAATTAGTGACTTAATTGGAAAAAAAACTTACTCTCAAAGTCTAGTGTCAAATTGTAATTTTACCAGGTCGGTCAAACTACTGCATTTTCATGTACAGAGTCACAATGCCACTTTTGAAGAGCCCTCTAGGATTTCGGGCTTTAGACTTTCATGTTAAAGATTTCTTAAAGCAGCAATGGATGATTTTGGAGAAATGCTACAAAACTATCCTTTGTCTGATTTTGATTTTAAATAGAGATTTACGCATTAAAATTTTCACCAACTTAAATTTAAGTTAAAAAAGACAACATAATTGCTCAAATGATTGTAAAAACAGCCTAATTTTGCATTAAGATTGTCATCAATTTTAAGTCCAAAAAAGACAAGAAATGTTAAAATGATTGTAAAAATGGCCGAATTATACAAAAAAATATTGACCAATTTTCAAGTCCAAAAAAAGACAAGAAAATTGTAAAGCTATTGTGAAAACAGCCAAATTAGGATCAGTGATATCCGATATTAATTATTAAAATTATTCTTTCAAAAAAAGTTGATCACTTTCAGGGAATTTTGGTTCATTGAAAGGAAACCAAACCGTATAAAAACTTTTTAAAAATGGGTCAAACAAAATGTGCCATTATTGCTTTAAATGGATTATCATTGTGTGCGATAATGTGCATCTTCCTGCCATATAAGGTTGTGGCTGCCATGTAGCAACAGCACAAGGATCAACAAAAATTGTTCTAATTTACGTACTATGAGTGTGTTGAAACCGCCCATAATTCTATTCAATTTACCAGAATTTGCATCTACAAAGTCCATTCAAAAATTTCTGCCTCTAGCCTCATAACTCCATAATTATAACTGCCCACCTCCCAAAATTGTCTATTGTTATACACTTGAAATTTCTCTATAAAATGGTAGCAGTTTCATTTTGCTGTATTTCTTGGTTGTTGAGATATGAGTAGATATGCATATCTAGAATATGGACAATGAATGAATATAGAGTGCAAATATGAGTATAAAAAGTATAACTTGCACACTTTTATAATTTTGTATACTCACATTTGCATATTATATGAAAATAGCTTTAATTTGATACCAAACATGACATGTTTATACCTCAAAGTACATTTGCCATTGTTATCACATGGTTAAGAAAGGGGCGTGGCTTATAAAATGACCTACCGGTTTCACACCAGTAAATACAAGTCCTATTCTTTTCCTGTACAAAATGGGCAAGATGAAATCCTTATTTTCTCCTCATTGTAACATCTCAGACTTGAAGAACATCATATCTCCTACCCAATCAGTCATGAAATTACGGTAGTTGTCCCCAAATTTTTTGAGCTGCTGGACCGTGAAGACTCACATGCACTGTGCACCTGTAGTTCAGGGCACTTTTTCCAACCAGGTGTTCCCTGTAAGAATATAGTTAAAATTTGTATGCCAGATCAAAATAAAAGTATCAATGCCAAGCTTTTTTATATTCCTACAGATTTTGTACCTAATATTGATAGCAACCATGATTTTCAACCCTGATCTCGCCATTTCTCTCAGTTTTTAGGGTACACTTAGAAACCGGTCCACAAAAAACACCATCATTTGCAGTGGGGGCTGGACTTACCTCTGTTTCTCATGTTATTTACCAGTGTGAAATCTTCAGGAAACATCCATTTTGTATGAGGTGATATATATAATCATCCAAAACAGCATTTTGTTTAGTTAATTAGCCTAGCAGAATTTGTAGCTTAGTTTTATAAAGGAATCTATCCATGTGGTTAGTGAATACTTTTAAAGTTAATTCTTACCTTTTGATATGTTATTGGTCAGAGCTTCCTGAAAGTTTTGCACGAGACCGAATCCAGAAGGGTTGTGGAACTTGAAGAAGGGATCATCAACATGTTGGTTCTACAACTGGAAAATGATGAAATTATTCGAAAAGAAAGACGGGGTAATTATGAAGACTTCTGAATTAAATAGAACAAAATAATAATCAGGAGAAAAAATGTATGACTTGAGATTAATTTATTCTTTTAATTTGTGCCAAGGGAGCTATGGTATGGTATTAATTTTATGTTCACACTTTCTAGCATTTAAGGATTTATTTTAAAAAACGATTATCCACACCATAAAATAGAAGTGCCGTATAGTTATGTTTTATAGAAATTATACCCATTTTTACACTTAGCATGCATACAAAAACACACATGCGCACAAACACACATACACACAGGCCACCATCCCACACATAAGAAAGAAACACTGTCGTCGTCTTCAGTATTTTGGTGCATTTTTGAAAATATTATGCGTCTCTAAAAGCCTAAAACTTTGTAAAAAAGATTCTAGGTAATAGTTCTCTCATCCTTCGGTTCATTTTAGCGAAAGAAAGAAAGAATGTGAAGGTGACCTGCACCGGGGTTGGGTATGCCGTCAAATTAAAAGTCGAAGGGTAAGGGTAGGGGGGTGGTTTGCCACCCAAGGACTATTTTTATGGTGCATTTTTGAAAAAAATATATGCAAAGTATGGCTCTAAAACTGCTATTATGTTTATGTAAACTAGCAAAATGCCATCATTTAGAGCTGGAAAACCGCAGTGTGAAATGAAAATCAGGTATTCCTGCGATTTTTAGCGCAAAAATTGGATTTGCGGCTATTTTCGGTGGAAAATGCCAATTTTGCCGACTCGCGGACTGATGACGTCATTGTGCGCCATACTCGTATGTTGGTACTTATTTTGGATCACTGGATAGAGGAGGGACCATAGCTAGCCACGAGTATCAAAATCATAAGCATCGGAGTGCTTTATAACAAATTCTCGGGAGGGGAAACACCACCATCCTTGGTAAACCTGTTACAAAAAAAGCTTGGTTAAGACGAGGGTTAACATTAACAAATGTAGAAGCAGATGGTTTATCAGAGTTTTTTCTATTTAAGATATAAATATGTTTATAAATCACCAGGAAGGCATCTCAGGGACGTGCCAGACCGTCTACACTATCAAAGAAAGTAGAAAAGGGGACAACGTGAAAGTCTTCAATGTCACCAAAGTGCGCGACATGACCAACTGCACCGACTCGCCTAACTTCCTCTTCAAGACCAGCGATCTCAAGACGAAAGAGTGTGTGGAGCCAGAATGTGACAAGGAATTGGTAAGATCACAGATGCCACTTTTTGGTACCTTATCCCAATTTACAATTTTATAGCTATTTTTTTCTGAGCAGGTGATCAATTGGCTTTTACGATCAATCAATATCTAATTTTAATAAAGAGTTCATTTCCAAAAGGGCCTGAATCCACTTTTGGTCAATATGGAGCTATTAGTAGAATAAAATAGAGAGTGTAAAAGCACATACATATTTTGACACTAATTTCACGCTTACAGCATACTGCGTTCCAAAGTTTTGGATTTCTGCATTTTCCGGATATTTCCAGAAAAATTCAGATTTTTGAAAAAGTTTGCTAATTTCTCACAGAAATTTGGAGAAAAATGCATTTAACTTTTTGAAGCAAACTGTTTTCGCACAGTTATGAGAGAAAAATGACCATATCATGAGCCTTTAACACCATAAAATCTATATACATGTTTCCTGGGTATTTATATAGAGTGCTAATTTTTGTATTGCCATACATGGATGCCAAATAAATCTGACCTTCCCTCCCCCCGAGTTGTGACTGACGTTCATATTTTATTTCTCACCAGACCCAACCAATCAAGTCTATTGCCACTTTCAAATACAATATCACTGTGAGCGAACAAGTGTTCATTGAGTCTTGCACCTCAAATGCAGCTATGTAATGACTCCACGTGCAAACTTTGAAGATGGATGCTTACCCGTCTTCCCAGAAGTAAGTAAATTGCTTGAATTTCTGAGGTATTTATTTGTTATTGAGATGATGATGAATATGGTGGTGTGGTGGTGGTGGTGGTGTGTGTCGCCCTTTTCTAACGAGGTGTACTTGTGTGACTTCCATTTCTTATTTATTGCTTTATTCCGTCATGAATTGTGTGTCTTAAAAAATTTGGCTACTTAGTGTGTCTATTAAGACAAAAGAAAAGGCCACACAAGTTATACTCCATTAACTTGTGTCTGTCCTGTTTGTCTTTCCTTTCTGCCGTGGTCCTTCTGGTCTGTCTGTGTAGGCATGTATGTGGTATATTTGGTGTAAATTGTTTGCTCGGATCCACAAGTCATTCCTTAATGGCTTTTGTGGGTGGGTCATGATTTTGTTCAGTCTAGTTTGCGTGATCATCCCGGGGCCGCCGTGTACCAGATACGGACCCTCCTACTGGCCCGCTAATGAGGCTGGGGCGGATTGGGAACAAGTCAGGGGTTTTACACCCTACTCTTATTCGACACTGTACTGCGATGTACATGTACAGTTTTGTGACTCTCTGTACACGGGCCGACGGCTTAACGTCTCTTCCGAAAGTGACGGGATGCTTTCAGATCCATTTGCCCAATTCAGTGAACCATGGAGGTAGAGTGTAATTCTGTATTTAATCATAGCTTTGTATAAATCAAATCCAGAATTGGTAGTACCCGAATAAAATCCCAGAAAGTTTCCATCGACCCCAACAGGATTCGAACCCGGAATTTTGATGGTAATTGCGCCAGAGCAGCACCCTAAACCGCTAGGCCACGCTCTCCCACGATGGTGAGTAAATGATGTGTGGCCATTCGAGATTGGGGTGTTGTTGTCAAATTTGGGTCCCAGATTTGTGACAAAATGGTGTCAATATATAGCCTCCAATTCAATTGTTTCCAATATGACTGATTGAGGTGTGTATTTTTCTCTCATCTAATAGTTTATCTGACAAAATTCCTTAAAGGTGCAAATAGAGATTTCACATATCAAGTGTGCTCAAAAACTATTGGGAAAATTCTGAGTTTTTGTTTGCATTAGGTAAAGCGTGTCCATCAACAATACCCCCCACCGAAAGGACTTGGCGGAGAAATATTTCTTCGGACAAAAAAGTGAAATTTCTAATTTCATATCCGTGTTGTTCCTAATAAACGCCTCTGCTCTAATAACGCCCCCCTACGATTTTTTGGATAAACATTCAAGAAAATGAGTTAGCTTACCCTAAATCACATGATTTATGCCGGGACTGTCATGATCCATATCATAAATCGCTGTGTGTGCAACAATTGTAATAGTTTTAATTAGTATGAACTTTGACCCGGTATATTCGAAAACATCGTCCGCCTGCTCATTAGAGTGTATTATTGGTAATCAGCGAAAATAAGCTGTGTAAGGTGATTTTTGCATGATTTTTAACTTTCCAATTTTGACTGTGTAATAAACGCCCTCCGCTTTGAAAAGCACTGCACCCGGGGCGTTTATTTATGAACAATATGGTAGGGACACAATACTAAATTCAGCCTATTTTTTGTATTGAACTACGAGCAAATAGAAAGGCACCTTTTTGTTTTCACTTTCAGGCATTCTGCAACCAAATACAAGGTATGAATTATATTGAGGTCTAATCTATAATGATATAACTAAAAATGACACAATATATGGTGAACTCAAAATCTCTCTTGCACCGGTTTAAAGAGCTCATTATCATTACAGTTTAACCTCTATTGCCTTTTTATAAAGCATTTCTGATTGGCTAATTACCATCATACACATTTAATAACCAGTTAACCCCTACCGTGACCCGTGCTAGGCTCTTTCCTGGGTCTCAACACCCAGGAACTTTAGCAATAAAGATTGTAATTATTGACTTCCCTCGGGCAAACTTGAGTGGGCAGATCACTGGTACCGTATAGCAAGTTTTTCATTGAACACAGCCTCGAGGCGAGACATTATGGTTACTAATCTAGAGCAGGCTCCGTTCAAAATTGCTATGTCTCACTAATTTCAACCAATGTTCAATTCAACTCGCCTAAAACAATGGAACCGCTGAAAGCGAATCTGGGCTTGAATTAAGCCAAAGTCAGGGTTAAGTGTTAAAATGGCAGCTTCCAATAATTTAAGCTCTAATCCCTCTTTAATCCTACCATCATTCTTACTGTTGCTGATTGGCTAAATTCCAAATACATTCCATTTTGACCAATACCACATGCCCCTTATGCATAACATTGTGTCCCTTTAAATTTGCCGCCCAGAGCCTCGTCCTCAAGGAAGTCAAGACAAGGAAGATCAAGCCGCTGCCAGAGCTCACCCATCGTGGCTCCATCCAATAACGTATTCCCTAGATTGTAGATGACATCGACCAATGGAACCCACCCGAAAGGTTAGTATTACAAAGATAAGAAATGGGGAGTTTCCATAAACCTGACCCATCTGACAACTTATGAATTCAGAACCCTTAACAAAATAAACCAGAAAGTCTTGTGTGTAATCCATGAATCAATCCGTCTTTTTAACAAACATATTCATTGTGTGTCGCATTCGGTCCCATTCAAATACATTGTGTCCCCATTCGTAAGTCTGCACATTTGAGCGTCTGATAATGACAATAAATGTGAGTCCTTAGTGATTCGAAGTTGGGTCCGGTCCCTTAAATCATTTAAACTTCCTATGTTCATTTTGCTCTGTTTTCACACTAAGGCCTCACAAAATAAATCTAGTCCCAAGATGAAAATTGAGTTAGTCTTGCAAACAAGATTCTTTGAAACCAACCATAGATCGATACCCAGAAGATTTTCTTTTTCTCCCTAGCAATGATCACGTATGATATGTGATATCGCATTCTCGCAAGTCAGCGATCAGCTAATTGCATTGGCTCGTGGGATAAACAACAGATCTTCTCTGAATAAACCTGTGCTTTATCCATGAAGGGTAAGGGTGCCGAATTCATAGGTGTGTCAGTAAAAGTTTTGTGTCAGATGGTTCAGTTTACGGAAACTCCAAAGGAATATGGGTCTTCCTGAAAGATTCCATGTCCACACTGAATGTAGCAACAAAGTAGTTGTTAGCTGTCTCCAGAATGGATATCTACCAAGATTTGTTGGCCAGGAACCCTAAATGGACTTAGAGGAGACGGCTAAAAGCTTAATCCATCAATCTATCTATAAATTCAGTAGATAGAGGAAGATGGGCATTCCGGCTTCCACCTGAACAGTATAGATATTACCACCTCTTCAAACGATGTCTTGATGCAAATCTATCAAATTTTTTGAAGGTGTGGCTTTTTCTAAGACTTTTACATAAATTTCTCTAAAGTTTGTCCAATTTTCAACAACTATTTGAATTGAAAATGATAATAATTATTTTTAAAAGATTATTACAGCTACTGTTACTATGCTTGTATCCCCATTGAGTCAATCCCATAATCACCAGTTTTTAGGGAAATTTCACACACTCAATTGGTCATGTGATCCCACAAATTCCCTATTCTTATGCATAACCCTGACTTTATGGTTTCTTTAACTTCTTGAACACTTTATCCTAATTACTGTGACATGTGTTTTGCACATACAATGTAGACACATTGCATGGTATTATGGTATTGGTTCAGAACATCGTCTGCTTGATCCCCAAGCGCACTGAGAAAACAACACTACTGTATTATCACTGCATACCCTAAGTCAAGCCAAGGCACTGCTTTCACAGCAGCTGTGAGATATTTATTACAATATTGGATGGCTGATGTTGATAGCAGAAAATATCGCCCGAGCCTATATCAAATATCGAGGGAGTCAGATTACCCTGATTTTTATTGGCGTATGGCGAGGATTTTTATGTTATAACCAAAAAAAGTCCCATCATATTATTATGCAAGAAGAAGCTGACTTGACGAAAATATTTTAGAAATGGCTTCAAAACTAATAAAAGAGAGTATTTGCTTGACCCTTTTGCCCATATTTGTGCGTATTGGGCGGTACGCCTACTACTCTCACTGCATATTGCACACCAGAATGCATAATCAATACGTCACATACAGCCTTTCTTTAGCAATAATACCAGTGTTTCTGTAACCTGACCAGGTTTTGAAAACACTGTGAATTCCAACACACCTTTTCAACAACCTGTACCATTTTTAAGGTGGTTGAATTCATAACTTGGGTCGTTATGCAAACACCCAATAATACAACTCCACATTTTCAGGGAACCATGGGGTTCAATACGTACCTTAAGGTAGGATCTCAGGATTCACATGTGTTCCAGAAAAATGACCATAAAATCAAAACCCCTGAATCATTTACTCCAACTTGATTATGGTAAGGATTTAACCGTCCTCCACATTTTGTGCATTTTCCAAGACTGCATGATGTGTTTTAGTGTTTTTTTATTAATTTTTAAAAAATTCCCTAATTTTTACAATATTAATTTTTCCAGCCTAAATGTAAGTGTGCTTTTAGCTGAAACTTTTGGGATGTGTGTATAAAAAAATACCTAAATCTCATGTTGGCTTTTTGGAATCAAGTGTTTAATTCTTTTAGAAAAAATATTTTAGGGAAAATTAAGAACACCTCTTATTTCCACATAGAAAAACATCAACTGCAAAATCTAACATGCGAATTTTCTAAATTTGATTTCCTTTCATATGACACCTTATTCATCACCAAGGTATTGGCAGTTTTCTTCTTTATACAATTATGAAAGTGGAATACTTTCAGTATTTCTAGAAACTACTTCAACAAAAAAGTGTTGTTGCCGACTACCAGTCTTTGTTTTTGATGGGCACACGTCAATATAAAAAATTGTATGGATTTTTGATATTTCTTTACCATTAAAAACAAACACCAACTCTTATAACTCATCAATTACTTGAGAAAAATTGAAATCAAATGTGTCTTTTTCACAAAATTGGCCCCATTTTGGTCATTTTCTGAAGAACTGCCAAAATCAGCCCCTGTACAAAGTCTATGGGCAATTTGAAAACACATTTGTGACATATCTCTCAAATACCTTTTGGAAAAAATTACAACTTGGCACATATGTTTCTTTCACCAATACCAACATTCATGAGAGTTTCCAACAGATCTGGTATTAAGCAGTAAGCCGATAATCCTACCTTAAATGGCAAAGCTAACATTTTGAAACTTTTGGTACACTTGTACTCCTATAACACTCTATATTTCCAGGTTGAGTTCTTCACCAACATCCTTAGCAACCACAGCTTCAGCAACTTCCCTTGGAAACCCCAAGCCACTTCATCAACCTTGTCAGGAGCCTCAGGGAGTGCAACATCACTCACTACGACAGGTTCGAACTGGACTGAGAATAGCACATACAAAGGTAGGGGACAGGCCAAGTGGTGCTGAGTCGAGGCGAATTGATAGAGGGTTGGAGCTGAAGTGTGTGCGACAATCCCCATTGTATTAGGATTTGCATGTGTAACCTCATGTATGGTTCCCCTTCAAAACAAACACTTGACTAAAACCACTGACTGACAGGTGCTGTGTTACCTAGGATCTAACAGAATTTGGCAGGGTTAAAGGCACTATCAGTGATTTGCTAAAGCAGAATCGAAAAAATCACCAAAAATCAGATTTTTTTTGCATATTTGTAACAGGTATAGAGACGGGTCCTACATGCCTACAAGTGATAGGACCAAAAGCAGCCTAATAAGACAAAATTGGATATTTTAGTCATTAACTGTCCGTAACGGACACTTGCTACTACAATAAGTCAATGGGGGTTCCTATCTTTGAATATTGCTGTTTCTACCTATTTTTCAGTGGAAAAAATAACTTATTAGAATTTTTCAGACTTACACCTTACACTTTTAAAGCTATTCCTGTTCCCTGGCAAATTCAAATACTTTGACTCGTTCGGGAATCTCACTGATAGTGTTCTTTAAGCCAGGTTCATCCCGCAAAAGAAAATGATAGAATTATGGCGTCCATTCCACAGCACCTCATCATCCATGTATGGCAAATTTGTGTCCAATTTTTGAGCTATGCATGCAATGTAACTATAGTCATTGACAGATCATCTTTATGAATCTTGTTTTTCAAAAAGTTGTATTTCATTACATATTTAGGAATCAGCATGAGAATGCATTCAAATGAGTTTAACCCAGCCTATCTAGTTTTAGGTCCTCATTTTTAAGATGACTTCCCCAAATGACCTGCCATCATTTGAGAAGCAATCTCCTCAAAAACATTTTATTTAGCCCTGAAATCAACTCTGTGCATTTTGTACTTTTTGAAGATTTTCTCACCAATTTTTATTGACGCTCTTGCACACCAGTATTGGATCACAGGTCCCTCCATACTTCAACAAGACCGACCGACCCAGCTTGTCAAGGAATTGTTTTCACGCACCAGTCACATCACAGCGCATGAGAGGAACTCTCAGTGGTCTTGGAAATGTACAGAAGCCATGCACCAAGATGGTCCAGATATAAGGTGAGTTGTCCATGGAAACCTGAGGACACATTTTGCCTCCCAAAACTACATATTGATCTTTAATACCTAGCACTGTATAGACATTTTTAATTTAGACTAGGTGTACAGCAAAATTTTTCAAGATCTTTGCTACTGGGGATAACAAAATTTCCTTATTACAGATCATCCGTCATGTAGTGCACAGGCGTAAGTGCAATAGCTGTATTTTGTCAGAAATTCCCATCCACAACTATTATCATGCAATCTTTGGTCAGTGGCCCTTAAATGGTTCTTCAGGCACTATAAACCTTTGATATGTGCAGTCGCCACAATTTACAAAAGACAATTTAATGGCAAACACTACTACCAAATCATTCTATTTACATCATAGACAACTTTTGCAACATTTTTAATTACCCCTTACAAGCCTATGATCCATACAGTCATATAAACCATTTTCCTCAATGTTTACCTGTTTATATTGAAATGTTCCGTTCAAATCAGTCAAACTAAGTTTTTTGATGTTACGTTGCTAACAACAGGAAGTATGTGAATCAGAAATCTTGAAGGAGCCAACCAAGGCTGTCTCATATGGAAACATCCACCAAGACCCTGAGAGCTGTCGCCGTGCATGCTACGTAAGCCTTGGCAACTTGATCCAGCGTTACAAGGAGGAGATAATTTTTGTGCCCAGCACTATTGTGCGCTCCTTGACCGATTGCCAGGAGAAGTGGAAGAACCCCAAGAATTATAACACGTAAACCTTGAAGGAGATCCGCGAAACTGATGTCAAGCTCACTGTCATTGAGGCATGGGCAATGCTGGACTCCGAGACCACATGCAATTCCTAAAGGTAGGTTATTTGATCTGTGAAGTTTTTTATATGATTCTTTACTGTTTTGATATCTTGTATAAGTGAATGTAACGTGTCACAAGAAAAGAGATCAGTAATATAAGTTGTTGATAGAATGTGGAAATTGTTGTCGTCATTTCTGTAAAATTACTTGGTCAATGATTGGTCTATTTCCTATAAGAAAGATCTGGTACTGTTGGGCATGCTTCGAATATATTGCTGGAGGCTAATCTCAATATTAGAAAAAAAAAGATATTTGAGTCAAAATGCTAGATACAAGTTGGGGCGAGACACAACCTGCTCGATTTGGCATGGGGTTTTAAACGGTAATTAATGGAATTCTTACATGCATATTCTAAGGCATCCTTGGTCCCAGGGACATTGCAAACACCTTTAAACATGTGTTCAATAATTTTGTAAGATCATGTTACTTGGAAAAATGTTTGATTAAAAATCTGTTCATTTAGATTTAAATTTTCGCGACCAGATATCCTGTAGCAAGTCTTTGTCGTATATACATAAGAGTTCCCTCCTACCATTACGACTTTGAAAAGACTAGTACGCAAGTTACGCAGAATGTTGTTAAGTTGGCATGTTTAAGTTTTTTAATTACAAAATTTTATTATTATATATGTTATCATGTGAAATGCGTCGCTGATGCATTATGAGATAAAACATGATAATTTGAAACATTTCTAAGTTGTTTAACTCTTTTCAATCAGGAGACTATTGAAGACAAGACTCACATTGGACATGCGCATTGCAGCTGTTACTGCCCTGCGTCGTACTGCTCGTGTTGACCCAAGAAGGGTAGGTGTATACGCAAGATCGTATACTACTCAACAGGAAGTGTAAGTTATGTTGGATTAAGTAGCTTAAAATCTGTCTTGGATTTGGTCATTTTTTAACAAATTAACTTTGATTTATTTGATGATGGTTTTATCCGTGTATAGCAGGATTCTTACTCATGGTGTAACTCCATAGTCTATAGAACCCCATGTATCCTCTGAGCTCTACTCCAGGGTACCCCTTGATGCACTATTGATGCCGTACCAATAACTAAGTACTTGCAAAGTACACAGCCACTGGGTGGGATAGCAGCTATGTTTAACTTACCATAGCCCACATATAGTGTACTCTGGCAGTTGCCTTCTAAATGGCTGACAGTTTACCCATGGTGGCCACCAGTTTGAAGTACATCTGCCGCTACTCCGAGGAGTACCTTTCACAGGTATCCTACCCCGGCTGCCAGTTAAGGGCAACACTTTGGTCTATAGGGGGGCTGTACATTCTACTGTCGTTTCCTCCTTTCTGATCATTTTCAAGCTTATATTATTAGCGTGTGCACATATTTTTTTCACATCACCAAAACTCTCTTATGATAAATTTTGTAATAAAAATGACACGGGTGACCAAAATATTACAATAATGGATATATTACTAAATAATCCACGAGCTCAAAACTCATTTGCATGGTATACCCATTGCAGGTAACGCCAGCATACACAAGTTTTTTTTTTTTTGTTCCAATCTGACTTTAGGATTATGCTAGCATTTCGAAATGGCTATAGCTTGACCATTGCATAGCAATGTGACATGTGATGTCACGTCTTTGGCAGACATCATAGACCGCAGACAATCAGAATTTTTTGAGCACCATTGCAATCTGTATGTGCAGTTATCTCAGGTCAATCTGAAAGACCAGTCAAGTTAGTAACAATAATCTCCCCGTTAAAGTTATCCTAAAACCAATCTCCATACTTACTTTCACAACTACTTCCAGGTCATTATCATCCTCCGTCCAGTCCTGAGAACCCCGTATAGGACCCCGAGCTCCGTGTCACTTGCTACCTGACCATCATTGAATGCAAATCCATCGCCAGCCATGCTCACCTTATCACCGAGGGAATCAACAAGTTGGACCAATCCCGAAGTCCGTACCTTTGTCTTGAACTCACTAAGGAACCTTGCTAAGTCCACCAACCCACATGAGAAGACCTGTGAGTAGATAGTGGCATATCAAAAAACGCAACAAAACTTCTTCCAATTTTTGTGGTAATTGTTTAAAATTCTTCCAAAATTACTTGTGCCTCTAAGGTCCCATGGCAATGCAAAGGATAATTGATGTGGTTTGTGTCAATTCTACAAGGAGGAGCCAGAAAGCTTCCAATATTTGTGTTGGTGATGATATCATTTGGGGTGCTATTGATTTTTCAGAGAGTATAGAAAATTCCAGGTGACTGGTGTGAACTATTCATGATACTGCTGCAAATCAATAGTTTCACTAATTGATGTCACTGGTAGTGATTCCTTTTTTCTGTCCCTGTTTCTTGGAAGTGAATATCCTCATAAAGATTTTGGATTAGGTTTATCATCTCATTTCCTGGGACCATTTCGCCACAAATCCCCTCTTTCCAATGATAGTATTATTCATGTGTGGTCCACGGATAACCGATTACCATTGTTTTTGCACATGGGACAAAGTCAGCTTGGGACCAAGTTTTTCAGGAATACAATCCCATTCACTTGCATCACTGAAGTGAGAAGATAGGGAAAATTGAATATGATTTGTGTTAGCATTACTTGAACTTGGTTTATGGAAAGAAATCACTTCTTATTGGCAGGAACTTATTTTACATACCTCATATATAGATCCCCGTCATTCCGATTGGTTAAAGTGGTGAGGCATTAATTCAACTGGCTTCAGGAATTGGTATTCGGTATATAAAACAATATGACGCTTCTTCGGGTTATGCGAAGGGGGCTTATCGTATGGTTTTCAAGATCCAGGGGCCTATAGTTTTCAACCAACCATGCCAATTATAGCATTCCCTATTTGTGATAATATAACCCACAAAGTATTTGTACTAAATTTAGACCCCAGCCCTTTAGGGTTTTTTTTTTTTGTAAGCCACCATCTAGTTGCAAGACCACTTTCTTTTGTGCATGTATGTGTGTGTACAATAAAAGGTTCATTTTTAATATGCAGTGGCCCTCGGTTTATATTCTATTGAATATAATGAGCGCGCAAAAGCCGAGAACCACAAAATTCTAGTTATTATTGCTGTAAATTGTGTAGCATTATCTTAATTCTAGCATTGCAAAGCCTGAATATTTATAGTGAGGAGCAAACCTTACCCGTATAGTGTGGGTTGGTATGTCAATGAAACAGTTCCCGTAGGATTTTGGTTCTAAAGTTGATTTTCCCTTGGCTGTTTTTCAATTCATAGGGCCAACAGTCAGAAAATGATGGGGTGCAAAATTTTCGGACTGCTGCCCCCTTCCCTCAAGGGGGGAATGTTTACACAGGAAAAATTTTAAAAATCGGTCGAATGGTGTTTTAATGTACATTAACATGTTTGTTCCCTTATAAGGATTAAGAAAAAAGTATAAATTTTGCCTAGGTTCCGACCTTTAGTTCAGTGTATAGCCCATATGGTTAAAGGTCATCCTGGGGGTAAATTTCCTAAATGCTCAGATTTTGTTGCAACTGGTGATAAATTGTTTGTATGCCTCACAGGATCCAAAAATGTATTATTTACAGTGTGTGACATATTTGGTTGGCTAATTACTAGCAAAAAATGTCGTAAGGGTCTACGTGGTCTATTGGGGTCACCATAACTTTACCTGGATGTCGTAATGGTGATATCAAAAGATCAATTAAAATGCATTTTTTCTGTTTCATATGATGACACAAGGCACTCATTTGCAACCACGTTCAACAACATCGGCAGCATTTACCCCTAGGGTGACCTTGAACCATTATGGGGCTATGAACCGCTTTAACAAATTTTGTAACCCTAGGCAATATATACGTTTTCTATCCTTATGACTAGACGAACGCGTTAGTGTGTACATTAACACAACAATTTGACGCGATTTTAAAATGTTCCCCTGTCTAAACATTTGCCCCCTTGCAGAAGGGGGCAGCAGTAGAAATTCGCACCCCCTCTTTCTGACGTTTTGGGTCCTATTGAAACCCAAACAGCAACAAAAATCAATTTTAGCATAACTCCTACGGGAAATACACACCAACCCACACTATGTACTGCATTTTATTCCATATTCCCAATCTCGTACACAATTGCCGCCGTCACCATATTTTTGACCATTTTGGACGCGAATAAATGCCACACAACCAAGTCTTTAAAACTATACTGCTCAACCCAAAAAAAATTGTAATTTTGTTTGGGCCTAAAAACTGCAAACACACCACCAAGAGTTTGCCAAAAAGCAGTTTAAAGCATGTAAACAACAATTTTCATCATTTGCCTCAATATTTTGTTTCAAGGCTAAATATTTAATATACCACGCCATTCCTAGTGTTGCAATTGCAATATTTAAAGTGAGACAGACGTAACTGGTAATGTATTTATTCAAATTGGATCTCCTAAGTAATTGTTGGTCAACCCAATTTTGTAACCATTTTGATGTGCATAAATTGCACACAATCATTACGTAAATATTGCTTCAACAATAAAAAAAATTGTCATATAGACTTTTTGGGACCTAAAAACTGTAAACACCACCAAAAGTTTACCAAAAAGCATTTAAAACAGTAGAAACACTCTTTCCATATGCTCACATATTTTGGTTCAAGGCTAAATACTATACAACCATTCCAAGTTTTGCAAGTGCAATATATAGCGAGAAACAATGCATACTGGTAATGTATTTAATTAAAATTTATCTTAAGAAATTGCCGGCACCATATTTTGGACCATTTTGACGTGAATAAATGTCACACCAACAACGACATAACAAATATAATGCTCATTGCTCAACATTAAAAATTGTAATATTGTTTTGGGGCCCTAAACTGTAAACACCACTTAAAGAGTTTGCCACCTAATGTTATCTATTTCGATTTCATCTCGTACCAATTGGCCGTCACCAGATTCGGACCATTTTGGTACTACTGGTCATCCTGTTACCATACTACTTTCCAGGGCCAGTTGTTGGCAGCTAAACCATCAACCCATCAGGACTTCTAAGGAATAGATGAGGAGGGTACATGGTTCCCCTGGTAGAATGAAAAAAACAGGATCTACCACAAGGGCGTCTGCTCTGAGAGCTAATGTACGGGCATCCAACACATACTCGCCATTGCATAATGGCCCACCGCTGAAACTGTTTATTGGCCATCAGGAAATGCATCCGGTCGTTTACCTTTGCTGCAATCATCCTCATACACAGCAGTCATTGGTAGTATCTTACATATGCATACACAAATGATTGTAGGGTAACCTCACATTTTCCCTCTTATTGCCTGTGTGTGGTGTGCATCCTGCAATGTGTGAGTGCGTGCATGCATCGTGTGTGTGTGGTAGACCATGATGGCTTCTGGTGCTGCATATTTGCGCAATATATCTGCATGTTAATGAAATTGAGTCATTTGCATCTACCAATCAACAAAAATTTGTCCATTAAAATTCACAACAACACACAAATACCCATGAACTTTGAACCTATATAGTAGGTTTGTAGAGCTCGATGATATCTAGTGCTTCTAGTTTGCATCAAGATAATCTCAGATTATGAAATACTAATTTTTTTTTTTGTTAGGGAATTTTTTTTTGGGGGGGGGTTTTGTTTTGTGCAGATGACCTAAGCATATGTTTTAGGGTCACCTAATTAACAGACCATGTAATTTTTGTTAGTATCCTATATCCTCCCCTGTAGCCAGGGGGGGGGGGGGGGGAGGGGGGGGGGGGGGGGGGAGGTGGGACAGAATTAGTCACCATTGCGCTATGTCCAGTTTATCAATCAGCGAAGATTCGTACTGTGACTTGTTTGATGTTATCGCTTATTTGGCGGGCATGTCAACAAATATGATTTAAATGTCCAAAAATGCCCTATTTGAGTTGGGGTTTTGCCTCAGGACCAACAATTCACGTAAGTAAACTTTCCGTGTTTATAACCAACAACAGCGGGGGCGCGAAGACGTTAAGGCTTTAACTTTCACGGGTAATTATTCACAGTCGACATTCTTTCTGTACCGTCAAATTACGTCAAACGCACAATCGGTCGCCTTATTCTTCCCCTACTGTAGTATGCAATCCACAAAATAACATGTCTTTTGGTTTCTATTTAATTTGCAGTTCAATGGCAGCCAGGTATGCCATCCTCTTCATTCAACCATTTAATGTCACCCACAAACAGTCCAAAGAACAGACGTTTGGAGCTCTTCACTGGTATGTATTGGTATCGTAACATACCCTCCCTGCAATTTAAGACCAAAAGCAACCTATAACAAAATCTTTTTAAAGTTGTATAATAAAGGAACCAATATCATTTTTAACAACTTAAGTTGATTGAGATCATTTAAAAACTGGGCAATATGTATATGTTCCTTGTTTTTGCAGAATTAGTCACATTTCACAAAATGGCAAATTAATGCAATGGCTCAAAGGGACAGGTTATCACATGAGAAAAAAATTGGTTATGGTGTGTATTGGTGAGTGCAGAAGGTTGAAGTGCAATAGCTGCCATGTGATAACATCTGTGTGCTGCCATTATACAATCTGTGGTGCCATTTGAATAACAATCTGACTGTGTGCTGGCCATGTGATACATCTGTGTGCTGACATGTATTCTATCTGTGGTGCTGCCATTTGTGATACACCTGTGTGCTGCAATGTGGATACATCGTTATATTGCACTTATGACCTTAATGCACTCACACTATATTATAGAATTGTTTTATTTTTTTTTTTTTTACTGAAAGTAGATACACGAGAGTTGGTGCAAAATCGAGCTTGACACCGTCTTTGAAAAGTGCAGAATATCATCCCACGCAAGATCAACACCAAATGTGACATGGCCATTGCTGGCCAATACTTCAACCTTATGGAGGTATGCTCAAGTTAACTGCCATTTCTGTTAACTTCATAGGTTTAAACTTTAACCGCGGTCAGATCATTTTATATGTGATCAAATCACATGACGCATGCAGAATTGAGCCCATATATTTATTGAACTTTGTACTACGTGTAAAAAAAAACATTGCAAATTACATTATCCTTGCTTATCCGTGATATGTTTTTGATGTAGCATGAAATCCGATAGTACATATTTCTGACAACTAATGCGATAATCATCTAAGTGCAATTCCATTGTAATGAATCCCAGTGGTGGTGCCAGCAGGGGGCGACCTGTGGGGGAGCGGGAAATTTCCCCCTTAATTTTTTCTTTCTTTCTTTCCTCCCCCATCCCCACCCCCCCCCCCAGCCGGAATGAAAATCACAGATTCATGGCAAAACTGTCTGGGCCTAAAAATTTGGCCAAAAACAAAATCTGCATTTGGCGGCCAAAATTGGTTTAAAAATCTCTTAATTGGTAGATTTCCCCCCACCCCAATTTAAATCACCCAAAAAATCACTTACCCCTCCCCCAGAAAAAGAAGTTGGAACTGCCACTGGGTATTACATCACTGATACACAGTGTAACTTGATAGTGATCCAATAAATAATTGTAGTAGGCTAGTACCATCTAACACAAGTAACACCAATTTTTATCATAAATATGGTTCTTGTTAAAAGCAAGGAAAAAACACATGATTGTAGCATAGGTAAATAAACTAACTGACCTTGTGCAGAGCGGGTATATCAAAATCAATCGATCTGAGCACGGGCACAATGGTGAGCAATTATACACCACACACTGCAATGGTAAAACTACACACACTGCTTGATAAAATGAGACATTGCCAATACAAACAGGAAGTCAATTTCTTAGCACAGTCGGCAAAATTGAGGAAAGGTCGGCAAATGAGAGTAGTACTATGTATAGTTGACATATTCAACTTTAAGAAAATAATATGAAATTTACAAAATAATTCCACATTTTAATTAATATTGGATCAAAATAGGTACTCCGTGAAGGTAACAGATCATGAAATACAATGCTTGCATCAGGGGTGTGTATTTCAGGTGTGGGATGGCTGAAAATATATACACCGGAATGCTTATTTATTGACAAGTTTACACTGTGTGATAGATAGAAACATTTGGCAGTATCTCCTTACTTTTGCACTTAGAAGCTAACTAATTGCTAAGAAATATTCTCTCCCTCTTTGTCTTTGTAGCTGAACGTACACACCGATAGTCTCAACGACGTCCTTGACCGGGTGTTTGGCAAGTATGGATCATGGATAAGCGTTAAGAGCATCTTGGACATGAATGAAAGAGGAGACGAGAAAGGAGCCTGTTGTTATACGCAGGATGAGCATGGCCAAACTTAAATCAAAACTGAGGATTTTTCTTTTGCTTTATTATTTTAGTTGTTTATTATTATTTTCTGATTTCAATAAGAAGAGTTGAAATCCTCAAAAAAAAAAAACACATTGGATAGTGAAGAATTAAAGGGGGTGTCGACATCTTGGGACCCCCTGATTTACAGAGAATAGTTTGATTGATATCAGATGGAAAGGGACTATTGTTCTTATTGGTCATCATGAAATGAGCCCGCAAATCCATTTTTGCCAAGATATAACAAAAAAGTGCAGAATTTATGGTTAACCATCAATTATTAGAACAGTATTGAATAGGGATTTGCAATGGCATTATTGCTCTACCATCACAATGCACGTAGTGTCCCACGGTACTGATGGGGCATATGTGCAAGGCCAGGCTCTTATATTAAGTAGAAATACCAATAGACATAAATCGGAACAAGCGCCTTTAGAATTCAAATCATGTTAAAGGCACTATAAGTGATTTGCTCAAACTTAAAAATTGAAGAAAAAATTAATCAAAAACAGATCTTTGCATCTATGTAACACAAGTAGAGGTATCCTAACACACCCTACAAGTTATAAGATCCAAAAAAGCACCTAATAAAGGACAAAATTGATTTTTTAGTCATTACGTCTTTACGGATATTACTATCAGCACAACATTGAATGAGTTATATTGGGAAAGTGGTTTTCCATTTATCAGTGGGAGAATTTTGTGGCGAATCCCAAAATATCATTTTTGTAAATGCCTTTTGAATCAGTACAACTATTTTAATTCCTTCCCCTGTTATGTGGTCCTGTGATGAACCCCTCAATGACCCCCATACACTACTGGGAGTGTGCAAAACATTATATACTTAGTGTAAAATAACTTCATCAAGATTACACCTTGAAACAGATTAATCATTACCTATCAGCGACAATCTACTACAGCCAATTTTATTCAGTGGGGAATGATTCTCAGGAACAAGGAAATTTGATTGGTTTAGGTAAAGGCTCGCCCAATCCATTACTGGTGTATAGATGGATAGTGCGTGCAGCAATTACGCGATGTAGCCTGACACGCGAAACAGCATTCTTTATATGTCGCGTTGTGTGCAAATGCAATTTAGAGTTGATGTCACGTGCGTGACTTTGGTTCTTTGGTTTGAATTTTTTTTCAAGAGGGGGCCATTATTAAATGAAAAAAAAAGAACTATGTAAGAATATTTTTGAAAAATAGGCGACAAAAGCAAAAATTTCACAATTCTAAATACGAATGAAATAAAAGAGCAATTTTGTTGGGCATATTAGATGGTGTCATAATGGATGGGCATCCAATATTCTGATTGTGGGTGGACCCTCAAACTATGGATGCCCATCCATTATAGCACCATATAAGATGGCCAAACAAAAAATTCTCATCTTTTATTCTCTAACTACCTACCGTTTAAATATTGTTTCATTGGACTCTTTCAAATGTTTTTTTTTTGTGAACCAGATTGACCCAACACCAAGAAGATCCAACGCCATGCCAACGCCCAGTTCAAGATGTTAACAGAAGTGTTCTTTAAGAAGCTGGACGACAAATTCTTCAAGGAGGTGATGGATGAAGGCAAACTGAGCACCAAGATAGTGGACCTTGAGATGGAACTTATGAAGCCACAGCACTTCAACTTTACCAAGGGTAATAATAACAAGTTAACTCTGTTGTGTGAGGTGGCCCTGAGTGTTCTAAAGTGCTGAACCATTGGCAAGACTGATCAAGCGACCCTGGTTCAAGCCCATGAGAGTTGGGTTTCTTGATTATACTGAAAATGTTTCTATGAGATCAGAAATTGCAAAATCATGAAGCATTAAAAATGTAGTGTGATTATGGAATTTCTCCTCACTCCCACACATAGGGGGGTTGGGTTAGCGCAGTGGATCTTCTCTCGCTTCGCATCACTGTGGTCTCAGGTTGGACCCTCGGTCAGGCCTGCGATATCATTTGCATTTGGTTTTGAGTCCATCCTCGGCCTCGCAGGTTTTTCCGGGTACTCCAATTTCCTCCTGCTTCTAAAACTGGGCTTTCTTCTCTAACGTGTATATATAATAAAGTGAATTGAAATAAAGTATTTTTGTGACACTAAAATGACATGATGGTGTTGATGTATCATTAAATACTAATACCCGCTGGTGTATGAAGACCTGTTTTTTTGAGGGAGGACCCCGGCGGGCTGAATGACCTCTAATAGCCAAAAATAGACTGATTTTGCATGTTTTGGCATGAACCTGGGGGGAAGGGGGCAAGTGGGCGTGCCCCCCACCTCAAAGCACCCCCCCCACCTGAAAGCACCCCAAAGATATGCCACTGATACCTCCTCCTCCACTCCCACACATTGCATTGAATGTGATAATATATGTAATGGGTGTCCAGCACCTCATGGTTCTGAGAGTCATGTTTTTTTTTTTTTTTTTTTTTCGAGATGCAATGAAACACAAACTTTGGCTCTCGTTGCATCTGGGCCGTTAAAAATAAAAATAGATTGCCTTTCGTTGCATTTGGGCCGTCGGTCGGCAAAACGACCCGGTCCGGGTTAGGGTTAAAAATGTAGTGTGATTATGGAATTTCTCCTCACTCCCACACATAGGGGGGTTGGGTTAGCGCAGTGGGTCTTCTCTCGCTTCGCATCACTGTGGTCCCAGGTTGGACCCTCGGTCAGGCCTGCGATATCATTTGCATTTGGTTTTGAGTCCATCCTCGGCCTCGCAGGTTTTTCCGGGTACTCCAATTTCCTCCTGCTTCTAAAACTGGGCTTTCTTCTCTAACGTGTATATATAATAAAGTGAATTGAAATAAAGTATTTTTGTGACACTAAAATGACATGATGGTGTTGATGTATCATTAAATACTAATACCCACTGGTGTATGAAGACCTGTTTTTTTGAGGGGGGACCCCGGTGGGCTGAATGACCTCTAATAGCCAAAAATAGACTGATTTTGCATGTTTTGGCATGAACCTGGGGGGAAGGGGGCAAGTGGGCGTGCCCCCCACCTGAAAGCACCCCCCCCCACCTGAAAGCACCCCAAAGATATGCCACTGATACCTCCTCCTCCACTCCCACACATTGCATTGAATGTGATAATATATGTAATGGGTGTCCAGCACCTCATGGTTCTGAGAGTCATGTCAAGTTGTCGGTCCCATGTATGTTAGAGAAGTTATGCCTGACCACATAAAAAAAAACACACTGCACAGATTGCATCTTAGGTTCACTGCACATCGCATGACACTATGTGTGCAGCGTGCACTGAGTTACGCGAGCTGTTGTTGGGCAGTTTTTGTCCGCTTCCAGCTATAGTGAGACAGAAAAAAGAGGTAAAAAAAGAAGAAAGAGAGGAAAGGAGGGTGAAGGATGGTTTCACACCATCAGTTATAATAAAATATTAAAGTTTTTTTAAACATGGACAGTTCTTACAATTCTAACCAAAAAATTCAAAATTTGTTCTTTTTAATTATCATCCAGTATTGATGACTGAAATTCATCAGCAACTGCCAACCATCGTTGGTATGCCGCTATCTTACAATCTGACAAACAGCGCCGTCATTCGCCTCCAGACCAACACCACCTTCGTGGCCCAGCCCAGCCTTCAGGACGTTACCCACACTGACCTGGTCGCCAAGGTCAACGTCACCCCAGAGTAAGTTGCTTGTATTGTCTATAAATTGAAAGAACATCTCTTTCTTCTGATACCAAAAGTGTTCATTTTGATCGAGCAAAGTGGGGGACAATGTTGTTGATCGGGTCACCCCCACCTTTAATGAGACAAACTAGACAAGTAAAGTTACATGCAATCTCATACTATGCAGTATTGAGTACTACTGATGCCTTTCATTTGCTCCAAAACCTTGATTTTTGCACTATATACATTCATTTTTCAATGCCTTCATACATATTTCAAGCTAATAATTTCCTTGCTCAAATTTGGGCGTTTCCGTAACCTTACCCATCTGACACATTTTTTTCTGACACACTATGAATTTGAAAACCCTTCACGGAATAAAGCACAGGTTTATTCCCTTAAGGTTTCCGAATTCATAAGTGTGTCAGATGGGTCAGGTTACGGAAACACCCCTCAAATTTTGCAGAGACCACAGCAACCAGAAAACTATCAGTACAAAATAAATTGATATAAAAAGACAAAAAAGTATTTTTTTTAAATATCTATGTTGGTTATTTTATAGGATTGTCTGGATCCACAAGGAGGAATTTGGATGCCACACTCCTCTCAACAAACTGATCTCAGAAACCAACACCACCTTGAACTTCAGTCTCCCTCTCACCACCAAAGTTGTCGTCGACTATGACTCCAAGAAGTACAGCGTGGAATTTGATCACCTCAAGAGAGATAGAGTTGATGTACTCACCTTTAAGTAAGTGCTAAACTAGCTCAACTTTACCCCAAAGCTAATCCTAAGCCAAGAAGTAGAGCTTGGAATACAGCCTAGTACAGCCAATGGGTATCGCCTATAATGGCTGGAATTAATTCTCGGACAGAATTGAAGATATACCAGCGTGAAGTGCATTACCAGGCAGGGACAGCGAACATATAGCAAAGCGATGTTAAATTGGTCAAAGTACGCGCTGAACCACTGTGTAGCTGGCGGCACTTACACGGGGTGTGCGTGTGGACTGTTTGAGAAATAAATCCAACAACTATAGTACAGTCCACTTGGGTTAAGGGTTAGGATTAGTTTTGGGGGTAAAGTTGACCTGTCTTAAGGGTAAGAGTAAGGCTTAAGTTGATTGATTGATTGGTGATATGGAATTTTTAACTATGTGCACAATATTGCTTTACTCATTAACTTGAAATTCTTACTAAGAGTGTGGTCTGCTTGTTAGGTTGCCTACCTCCGATGCAACAGGTCCCTGGTTCAAATCTCAGCTCCCAATTTTAACCCATGGTTAAAGTGAGAGGCATGCAGGGTGAAGCAACTTGCCCAAGTGCACGTTGGCTGCATTGGGACTCGAACCTATGACTTTCAGATCCGGTGTCTGATGCTCTGTCTACCAGACAAATGCTCTTATAGGGAAAGGGAATGGTTGGAGTAGTTTAGGGTCAGATAAAAGTTTAAGCTAAGTTCTATGGTGTAGTTTGGGTGTGCATTTGGAACAGTTAGTATATTTCAAAATTGATCCTAAATGTAGGGATTTATTGTAAAAATATGCTATTAAACTGGTAGGAAGGAGGATAGGTTGTGGAATATGCAGCCTGACCTGCTTAGAGCTAGTTTAAGTTAAGGTTTAGGATTAGTTTAGGGGTAAAGTTGGGCTATTTTAAGGGTAAGGGTGGGGCTTAAGATTTGTGAAAATAGGGTGGGCTCTAAGTAGGAGAACCTTGTTCTGATACTCTTAAAATGCTTCTATTGCTCTTCAGGAAAAATCTGACTCTCATCCATGAGAAGGCCATGTGTGGCAAGAGCCAGGTCTTCAGAAAGAATGTCACCGTGATCAATGCTACACAGACTGGAACACCTGTCAATGTAAGTATACTGATGTCCATACTGAACGTTGAAATTACCTCTTCCTTATTGACAGTACAGTAGGCCTATTACTGGGAATTACCCCGGGGAGGCCCTGAGTTAGAGAAGAGGTACAGGTATGTGAGGCCCTTACGACTCCTATTTCTTGCCTCTCCAGCAGTTCATAAGACCTCCTGTTGAAGCATAATTCCATTCTTAAGGTCGCCTTTTTAGGAAAGTTTTTGCCTTCGAAGCTCAATATTAGCCAAATTTTAATTCCAAAGCCTGCAAATTTCTCAAACTTTCAGTTCCAATCTCAAATTTGGTTTCAAATTAGCCTGTGTCCCCAAACAATCCAATGATGGGAAAGATGGTGCCCACCCAGCCAGTGGTTCTTAAGACCCCCAGTTGAAGCATAATTCAGTTCTTAAGGTCTCCTTTTGGAAAACTTTAGCTAAGAAGCTAAATTTTAGCTAAAATTTTAGCTAAAATTTCAGCCCCAAGCCTGCAAATTTCGCACAATTTTCATTTTCTAAGACCCTACTTTGGGAGACAAAATTAGTTCCTAAGCCCCCCAAAGTTTGGAAATTGGGGCCGCACATCCCTACCTGAAAAAAGTTGGTGCCCCCCCCCCCCCGGTGGAATACAGTGATATCTTCATACTGAAATAGCAATAATTATTGTTCACACCTTTCCACTTCCATCTTGTATTTTTCAGAACACCATGTGCTTCAAGGCCTACGACGACTGTGCCGAGATCTGCATGAACTACACAGCTTTCCGCAAGACCCAAGTCGACAAAATCGTGCCTGTCTTTGCCGGCCCAACCGTCTTTGAGATCTTTGCCAAGAAGGGAACTTTCGTACCTGACAAGGTTGTCTTTGAGTACCAAGCAGTTAGACTTCAGGAGTGGCCAAGAATTAAGGTAGGAAATATCGACCAGTGTTAGTATACAAATATACTGACATGAGAGACTCTTGTTAAAACTATGGACTCGAGGTGACTGCAATAGTGCTATTTTGCTGAGGGGCGCAGCCCCGCAGCAAAATAGAACTATTGCAGTCACCGAGGGACCATAGTTTGAACAGGAGGCTCGAATAAAGGCAGTATATATTTGTTTTATATACGTCATTCATATATTCATTGTTCATTGATTGGTTAAAAGATTTTATAAAACAATGAGGTAAAATTGAGATTTAGCCTAGCCTAGCCTAGCCTAGCCTAGCCCTAGCCTAGCCTAGCCTACCAACATGACCCATGCCGGCAGTCAATATTGCAGTATTGTCGTCACCCTACTTACAGACTAAACCCCATCAAACATGGACAGGCTGTTCTTAATCTGCTTTTTAGTGTTCACACTTTCATGTCATTTCTTGATCACTTAACATCTGGAATCTTGGCTGATTTGT
Organism: Ophioderma brevispina; assembly: GCA_023653785.1. NCBI lineage: Eukaryota > Metazoa > Echinodermata > Ophiuroidea > Amphilepidida > Ophiodermatidae > Ophioderma > Ophioderma brevispina. Next base: position 56,581 of record JAMKCH010033223.1, read on the forward strand.
AGCCGTACCGTCACTCACTGCATTTTTGCGTGTATCCATGTTGACAATTTGTTTTGATGATCATGCTACACAGGGCTGACATTGTGCTAAAATTGGAAACCGTAAATAGTCTTTTTTGGAAGCCGTAAATAGTTCTTTTGAGAGCCGTAAATAGTTCTTTTGAGAGCCGTAAATAGTCTTTTTCTGCAGAATGGTATGTTTATATTTGATCATGTGGTCCACTTTTAACCAATCAATGAACAAGAATATATGAATGACGTATATAATACCAGATTATACAAGGTGTCTAAAAAAAGTTACATATTGGCACTATCAGTCAATTTGACTGGTTGTTCAACATAAAACAGAGTTCTCAAACAACTCAGTTCTCGTCTTAATTGCCCTCTTGCCCAATTTTAACATTTGCACATGTACCACTTCAAAATGAGGATGACAGAATGCCCCTATAATCCACCCACATAACCTTTTTTACCCCAATTTGTGTACACTTCATATGTGCTTGGGTCATTGCTTACACTGATCAAGTAGAGAACACCATACACTTTAAAGGTCCCAGGAAATGAGATGATAAACCTAGTACAAATCTTTACAGGATATTCCATTCCAATAAACAGGGCCAGAAAAAAGAATACACTACCAGTGACATCATTTGTGAAACTATTGATTTTCAGTCAGTGTCATGAATAGATTCACACCAGTCACCTGGAATTTTCTTTTGCTCTCTGACAAATCAATAGTTTCACTAATGATGTAATCACCAACCCAAATATTGAATGCTTCTTGGTCCCTCCTTGTAGACTTGACACAAACCACATCAATTCTATTTGCATTTCCTGGGACCTTTAAAGGTGCACACACATATAGAAAGTCTGTTTTAATTGGTTTCTCAAGGTTATGTTATAATATCACATAATGAACCAATCTGATATACTGTCATGCACGACAGAAAATTCTAAATCATCATCTTCATATTACATAATAACGGCGTATTTGGCTTATTCGCTTGGGGTGTAATCTATTAGGTTGGTAATTTTTCCATTAAATATGCAAAAAAACTTGGGATTGACAAAAAAATTGGGGATGCATTTTTCTGGAAATAATCTTGTGTCGCTCTAATTTAAGGCATCTGTTTTGTAATTTTCTACAGAGCGTGGAGGCCAAGGTTAGATTTGCTGTTGAAAAGCCACAAGAGAGACCCGACTTTCTAGAAAGATTACTGAATATTGACCTTCAACTCACAGAGCAGTCCAACGCTGTCCTTGTTGATGGCATCATGACGAGGTCCGACATCAACGATTGGCGTGCAGTCATCGTCGGAGAACAGAACCCTGAAGGAGTAAGTATGAACATGGTCCAGATGTTCTGGTTCTATGCATAGAGGGGTCTTCTTAGCATATCCACAAGTCATTGGTAATGATGGTAGTGTCAGGATTTATTCAACTGAGTAAGCTGATCCGGGGCCGCGTGTATCCATGATACTAACGCTCCTAACATGGCCCACTTTTGAAGCTGGGGCAGATTGGGAACAGTCAGGGGTTTCACCCTACTCTTATTCGACACTGGCTGCGATTTACATGTACAGTTGTGATTCTCTGTACACGGGACCAACGGTTTAATGGCCACTCCGAAGGACGGGATGCTTTCATGATTCATTTGCGCAATTCCAAGTGAACCATGGAGGAGAGCAGTATTCTATATTTAATCAATAGCTGGTATACAGATCAAATTCAGAATTGAGTACCCGAATAAATCCCAGCACGTGACACCACCGAGATTCGAACCTGGGATTTTTTGTTAAATTTGCGCCACAGGCAAGCACCCTAACCACTAGGCCACGCTCTCTTGAGCGATTTTGACGCATGTTGAAAACAATGATTTGCCCCTAATTTCCAGACAATAAACCGAAACTCATTTATATTGCACGTTTGGCCTTTTCTTATGCCCCTCAAAGGTGGTATGAGTTTCATTTGAAAATTCCATCGGGAAAGTGGTTTCCTTGGGGGGGGTTCCCCCCCGGCACCAACGTGAGTGAAAACACCTTAGGCACTTAAGTGTTAATTTGTCTTTCCTTGAGTAAATGGCTCTTGAAATGGGTCTTCAAAAGAGCCTTTTCCGGACTCAGTGACCAAAGACTTGGCATAATAGTATGTTTGGTGAGAATTTCCAACAAATGGCAGCTTTTGCACATTTTACATAATTTTTGCGATCACACGATGATAGGATCTGTCATGAAAGATGAGAGAAGAATTGCCATTTTAAAAATTGATGGCAGTAACAAACTGTTCTGATTGATTGCTTGCTTGTTTGATTGATTGATTGATTGATTGATTGATTTTAACTTATTTATTTTCCATACAGGATGTTGAGGTTGACTGTGAATGGGGCTTGCCAAAGGACCACACTGTTGTTGTCAATTGATTGATTGATTGATTGATTGAATTATTGATTGATTGATTGATTTTAACTTATTTATTTTCCATACAGGATGTTGAGGTTGACTGTGAATGGGGCCTGCCAAAGGACCACACTGTTGTTGTCAATGGCACAGATAAGCGCCTCAGCCGTGAATACTTCGTCAGATTCATCAGCGATCGCTGGCTACTTCCAAAGCAGACCGTGGCCAACATGACCATCTTGTGGGCTGACACACCAGAGTGGCTCAACACTGTAAGTAGGATGGTTTTGTGGATGTTTTCCCAGATTTCTGAATGTGATTCAATTTGTAGGAATTAAAGTAATGTTTAAAAAACAAAGAAGTCCCTAATTTTGGCTTGTTCTGATCACCAATCTATTTGGGGGGTTTGGGCAGGTTTTTTTAGAATTGGGGGGGGGGGTTGTCTGCCCCACCATCCCCAATGGTTATGGTCCTGCTTACGTTGCCTTCAGCCAACTATATTGTGTAGTAGAAAGATAAATATTCTAGTATGGTATCTATGGTATGCTACTATTTTTTTTTTTTTTTTTTTTCCGTAAATAGTTCTTTTGAGAGCCGTAAATAGTCTTTTTCTGCAGAATGGTATGTTTATATTTGATCATGTGGTCCACTTTTAACCAATCAATGAACAAGAATATATGAATGACGTATATAATACCAGATTATACAAGGTGTCTAAAAAAAGTTACATATTGGCACTATCAGTCAATTTGACTGGTTGTTCAACATAAAACAGTGTTCTCAAACAACTCAGTTCTCGTCTTAATTGCCCTCTTGCCCAATTTTAACATTTGCACATGTACCACTTCAAAATGAGGATGACAGAATGCCCCTATAATCCACCCACATAACCTTCACATACATATAGAAAGTCTGTTTTAATTGGTTTCTCAAGGTTATGTTATAATATCACATAATGAACCAATCTGATATACTGTCATGCACGACAGAAAATGCTAAATCATCATCTTCATATTACATAATAACGGCGTATTTGGCTTATTCGCTTCGGGTGTAATCTATTAGGTTGGTAATTTTTCCATTAAATATGCAAAAAAACTTGGGATTGACAAAAAAATTGGGGATGCATTTTTCTGGAAATATTCTTGTGTCGCTCTAATTTAAGGCATCTGTTTTGTAATTTTCTACAGAGCGTGGAGGCCAAGGTTAGATTTGCTGTTGAAAAGCCACAAGAGAGACCCGACTTTGTAGAAAGATTACTGAATATTGACCTACAACTCACAGAGCAGTCAAACGCTGTCCTTGTTAACGGCATCATGACGAGGTCCGACATCAACGACTGGCGTGCCGTCATCGTCGGAGAACAGAACCCCGAAGGAGTAAGTATGAACATGGTCCGGATGTTCTGGTGCTATGCATAGAGGAGTCTTCTTAGCGTATCCACAAGTCATTGGTAATATGGCTTAAGGTAGTGTCAGGATTTATTCAACTGAGGAAGCTGATCCGGGGCCGTGTGTATCCATGATACTAACGCTACTAACATGGCCCACTTTTGAAGCTGGGGCAATTGGGAACAGTCAGGGGTTTTCACCCTACTCTTATTCGACACTGGCTGCGATTTACATGTACAGTTGTGACTCTCTGTACACGGGACCGATGGCTTAATGTCCACGCCGAAGGATGGGATGCTTTCATGATCCATTTGCCCAATTCCACATGAATCATAGAGGAGAGCAGTATTCTGTATTTAATCAATAGCTGGTATACAGATCAAATTCAGAATTGAGTACCCGAATAAATCCCAGCAAGTGACCCCACCGAGATTTGAACCCGGGATTTTTTGTTAAATTTGCGCCACAGGCAAGCACCCTTACCGCTAGGCCACGCTCTCATGGCAATTTAAAGTGAATGGGGTACAACCGGTTAGCGACCCTGCTTCATTAGTGACACTGATGAATTGAGCAGATAGACATACGGAATAAAGTGCACAATTCTGCACTTTATTTCTTAAAAGTCTGCTGAATTCACCGGAGTCACTATAATAACCCAAGGGTCGCTAAACGGTCGTATCTGAGTGAATGTGTATTTGTATATGGGATGCGCAATTATTTTGTTCATTGATTGATTGAACAAAAGAATTTGAGAGTTTCCGTAACCTCACCCATCTGACACACATTTTTCTGACACACTTTTGAATTCGGAAACCCTTCATGGAATAAAGCACATGCTTATTCCATTAAGGTTTCTGAATTCATAAGTGTGTCAGAAAAAATGTGTGTCAGATGGGTCAGGTTATGGAAACTCCCATAGAATTCCCCAGTTTGCGTATAAGTGCACGCATATGGGGTCTAAATGTCCCTTGTGCTGAAAATTAACACACACTATGTACTTTTCATATCCTGATGAATTTAGAATGGCTTGTACAAGAGTTTAGGATTAGAGTTAAAATTTTGGGTCAGGATAAAAGGTTTGGGTGAGTAGTTACTGGAAATGTCCTTTCAATATGAAATAGGGAGGAAAACGTGTATATCCTCGTCCATTAGTTGTTCAGTTAATTGGTTCAGTCAAGTCAAGTTAGAGGTCATTTTTGTGACGTGGCACTATTTCTCAATAGGCAGACAGAAATTTGGCATTTCCATGCAGCTCTGGCATTAAATTACATCATTAATTAGTACAATTCCCAGAGAGAATATATCGTTGTGTGAAAGTAAGAAGGTTGTAGGTGCAATAGCTGCCATGTGATAAAGCTCTGTGCTGCCTTGTATTAGGATGATTGTTAATTTATCTTTTCTTGAGTCAGTGGCTCTTGAAATGGGTCCCCAGAAGAACTTTTTCCAGACTCAGTGATCCAAGACTTGGCATAATAGTATGTTTGGTGAGAGTTTCCGACAAATGGCAGCTTTTGCACTTGAAGCATTTTTGCATTCACACAAAGATAGGCTCTGTCATGAAAGATGAGAGAAGAATTGCTATTTGAAGAATTGATGGGCAGTATCAAACTGCTCTTATTGATTGATTGATTATAACTGATTGATTTTCCATACAGGATGTTGAGGTTGACTGTGAATGGGGCTTGCCAAAGGACCACACTGTTGTTGTCAATAGCACAGATAAGTTTCTGACCCGTGAATACTTCGTCAGATTCATCAGCGATCGCTGGCTACTTCCAAAGCAGACCGTGACCAACATGACCATCTTGTGGGCTGACACACCAGAGTGGCTCAACACTGTAAGTAGGATGGTTTTGTGGATGTTTTCCCAGATTTCTGAACGTGATTCAATTTGTAGGAATTAAAGTGATGTTTAAAAAACAAAGAAGTCTCTAATTTTGGCTTGTTCTGATCACCAATCTATTTGGGGGGTTTGGGCAGGTTTTTTTAGAATTGGGGGGGGGGTTGTCTGCCCCACCATCCCCAATGGTTACGGTCCTGCTTACGTTGCCTTCACCCAACTATATTGTGTAGTAGAAAGATAAATATTCTAGTATGGTATATATGGTATGCTACTAAATGCAAACTACTAAAGCATTTTTCACCTGCTTTCTGTCCTGCAGGTTGGACAGACTTACAAAGACTACATGCCAATGTTGAAGTACTGGTTTGTCAAGACCTTCACCCCCTGGGAGTTGAGCATTGTGCCAAAGAGAAGCTGGATTGACAACTCCTACCAGATGTGCATGAAGGTACTGTGAATCATCCGTTTTTTTAGTTCCTGTCATTTGATCTCTCTTTGCACTGTTAAAAATGTTCATTAAAATAACAGCGTTTTGACTGGCAGCTGGGACTCACAACAGTTAAAACGCCGTTTTTTTTACAGGTATTTGCACGTTTAGAGTCCCTTCTTACTGTTATTGCACGATTTGAGTCCCAGTTGATAGTTAAAACATGTTTTTTTTACAATATCATACAATTGAGAAAAGATCGTGTTATTCTCTCTCTCTCTCTCTTTTTCTCATATCCCAGTCACACTGTGAGATATAAATTGAGAAAAGATTGCAACTCTCTCTCTCTTTCTCTCTCTCTCTCATAGTATTAGTCACAATCCCTTGGACATGTAACGTACTACGCACGCCCACTTTTCCGACAATACAACGCGCTGTTGGATTGCATGTAAGCGCGGTTCACGCCCTGGTTCACTCAAAGAGATACGCGCGTGTATGTCATGTGCAAGAGATTTTGACAACATGTAATAGTTGATCCTAAGTAGTTAGAACACAATAGTTAGAACATTGATCATGTCAGGATTTTGTAATTGCTCACCAGGTATAGCTGGAGCTGGCATTCTTAGGATGTCCATGTCATGACTCTCTACCTCATATCATTTCAGAATCTGCCCCTGGTTTCCATTTGATTGAAATTACCCAAAAACCTGAAGGTCCTTGTTCCGTGACACTTCAGACTACAATGATTTTTAAAATTCAGCTACAATACTAAATATACCGTTTAAAAATTGTTAGAATGAAAGTAATAAGGTACGATTTCATCTGTTTCTGGTCTCATATAGGGTTGCCCATCGGTCATGTACAGATTATCCCTTAATAATAATAATAATAATATAATAATAATAATGTGTATTTTTAACGCGCGACATATCCACATAAACGTGCTCAAGGCGCTGTGCATTGCGGCAGCCATGAAAGGCGCTCAGCACATCAGAGAAACCATAATACCAGAACAGATTTATGCCAAGAAGCTCGATTTTACAAGCAGGAGGAAACCGGAGTACCCGAAGAAAACCTGCGGGAACGAGTGTGGATCGGGAAACCAAATTCCCATAAAGCCACCGTGAACTAGCCCCAACCGGAGATCGAACCCGGGACCTCATTGGTGAAAGGCGAGGGAAGATACGCTATGCCAACCCGTTCCCCCTTGGAAGTGACTTGCTATATGCTCCACATCCAAGAGAGGAATTTGGCTGCATTCCTAAACTTACTAAATAATCTTTTATTTCCCACCAGACCAAGACCAATGACACCGTTGACCTTATCCTAGTCATGCCCGACCAGGAGATCACGATCAAGGATATCACCACTCCAGTGGACACCAAATTCCTCAAGAAATCAATGCCAGCTGTCATCAAGTCTATCATCCAGCCCAACATTACCTTCATCCCAGAACCAAGTAAGTATGCAGATTGTGGGATATAAGGCCAAAGAACAGGAAATTACTTTGGTATCGCAAAAAGTGATAAAAATCAGTTTTCTGGGATATTTTGGGACATTCCCCCACCTCTAGGCTATGGGCCTGCCAAAGATAATTTTGTTTGGTTTAGTGAATAAAAAGTCAAGTTAGGGTTAGGTGAGGTCACCAGCTTTTAAAGGTGCTTGTTCCGATTTTTGTCTATCATGTTCTCTACTTGATATGAGAGCCTGACACTTGTACACACTGACCATCAAGTACCGTGGGAAAGAAACTTGCGGTTTTGATGTTAGACGTGATAGTGCATAGTGCAACGCCCTATTCACTGCTGTACTATTGATGGTTAACCATTAAAATGGTAGTTTTGTATCTGTATCTTGAGAAAGAAATGGATTTGAAAGCTGAAATTTCACGATGACAACAAGAAAAATACGGCCTTTCATCTGATATCAAAATTGATACTACTTCCGGGTAAATCGGGGGTCCCAAAGACGATTGGAACAAGCACCTTTAAGTCTGGACTTAATATTTACTAACATTTTATAGCTAGCCTAATTAAGAATTATATGACTAGTAAATTGCAGGAATTGTTCTTTTTAAGGTGAAAAATAAATCCCATACAGTGTTGCCTAAGGAACTCTGCAATCTGAAAAAAGATTGATGCTCGTCAAACCCAACTCAAAAACTAACCCAAACTCAAACCTAACTGTAACTCAAACCCCATCAATCCTAACTCCAATCTTACCATTTAATTCCATACCTAACCCTAACTCCAAACAGTAATTCAAACTCCAACCATAACAGTAACTCAAACTCCAACCAGTAACTCCAACTCCAACCAGTAACTCCAACTCCAACCAGTAACTCCAACTCCAACCAGTAACTCAAACTCCAACCAGCAACTCAAACTCCAACCAGTAACTCCAACTCCAATCAGCAACTCAAACTCCAACCAGTAACTCAAACTCCAACCAGTAACTCAAACTCCAACCAGTAACTCCAACTCCAACCAGTAACTAAATTCCAACCAGTAACTCAAACTCCAACCCTACTGCTAATGAACACTTACTCTTAACCCTAACCTCAACCCTAAATCTCTCAATTTATTCTCTCTCTCTCTCTCTCTCCCATAGCCACATGCAAGATTAACAGCACCGGCTTCATCAAGACCTTTGACAACGTGACCCTCAACTACACCATGCCAGGCAGCTGCCCACATGTCCTCGTACGAGACTGCTCATCCGACGAGCGCTTCAACGTCCTCGTCCAGAACGTGACCCTGCGCGAGGAGAGAGACACCGTCAAGACAGGACTGAAATCTATCGTCTATGTCAGCAAGACCAAATTTGAACTCGCCACCGTCCTGGACAATGATTTGACCACCAAGATCTTGGAAGTTAAGGTAACTGAAATTTGTAGGGAAATTTGCTTACATTCTATCATGGGACATGTGAAAGTTATCTTTTTTCCGATGAAACACAACCTGAACTTGTGTCTCAAAAAGGATGTGAATACCATTGAATCTTGCGCATGGTTTGTAGGCTACACAACATTTACATGTAAGTCTATATTAACCAAATCAGGCTATGCATTAGGTTTTTGTTTGCTTATTAGTGTCAAAATGAACCAGTATTTTAGACAACTGTTTCAAATTGTCTTTGGGTGTTGGGCTCGTTTTTATGGAATAAACCTCAATACTATATTATGGCTTTATTATGTTTTATGTTAATTAGGGTGATGGGCTGTCTTTAAGACCTAATACATAATAATTAGCTTGTGGGGACTTAATTTTTGTGGGCCGCCAGCTATAACTGGCACGACCACTTAGCAATCTGTTGTGCGTGTGTATGTGTGGATGTATGAGTGTGTGTGTGTGTGTCACTAAATTGTTACGTTTTTTTAAAATTGACCTCAATTGAAAAATTGAAGTTCAATTGGAACCAAACTTCTGTCATAGGTGTACCATGAGATCCCTCATAAGTTGATGAGGTCAAAGGTCATGTGGTGAGATCAAAGGTCATGTTAGATCAAGTTGAAAAATAGGCTAAAAATGTAAAATTGACCTCAATTGAAAACTTGAAGTTCAATTGGAACCAAACTTCTGTCATAAGTGCACCATGGGATCCCTCATAAGTTGATGAGGTCAAAGGTCATGTGCCAAGGTCAAAGGTCATGGAGCGGCCCACAGCTTATATTCTTTGAATATAGTGAGCGCGAAAGCCGAGAACCGCAAAATTCTAGTTTTAAATTGTCACCACAAGGAAAACATCCCCATAAGGCTTAAAAACATCACCATAGGGTATTAAGTGGCCGTACACTCAAACAAACATTAAGCTTCCTTTTTTAATACATCTACAGGTTAATGGACAAAAGGTTCTTGAAAACTGGAAATACATACCCAAACCAGAGATTCAGGTTGAGAACACCAACACCACCATCAAACGCAACGAGACTCACATTACTCTGATCTCAGGCCAGGGTCTTACTGTTGTACACTCTGTTAAGGAACTTCACGTCAACGTGTCACACCGTCACTGGAACACAACATGCGGTAAGGTTGGAAAAAGCGCATTGGGCAAAGGTAGCGGGTAGCTAGTGACTTAAAAATAGCTAAAAATTATAGTTATTGTGTTCTTAAATAGGAAAGTACAGGAACAAATTAAGCATTAAAGTTTGTTCAACAATGTCTTTTTTTTTCTTCATCTTTACCTATGTGCATTTCGATTTATTAATGTTTGCGACCACTTTGGTTAGAGAATAACCAATATGATTGGTATTTTTGAAATCAGGCCGATTATGACCTTATCGGTATCTGATTGGTATCGGCAAAATTCTCATTTTTTACCGATTTTCTATACCGATTAAATTAATATCAAAGAGGTCCAAACTTGATGGCCAAATGGTGAAAATAAATAAAAACTGAAACAATCAATTTATTATTTTATGTGCACAAGAGTGTGTATGTTGTTCCTAACTTACTATTTTGCCATTTTAGAGGTTTACCTAAATTGATCTGTTACTTTCTGGCAGCTTCTGGCTGTCGAAAACGGCGATGATTACGCAAAAAAAATACACAGAAAAAATTGGAATCGGAATTGGAATGAACTGATTTTGAAATTTTAAAATCTGTAATCGGTATAACAGATATTAGGGTGATCCGTTATACACTAACCTTGGAGCACCTAATCCCACCTTAATGCATCAGTTTCATTTGCAACTTCCATAAAGGTCTTGTGACCGTAACATCTCAAATATTTTCCTAATAAAGGCATTGTCGAACAAACATCACTTGTTCCTGGACTTTGTCTCAGCACGGTCAGTGTTTTTGAGCTGGTTTTGTAAGTGGGAAGCCATCTCAAAAGCTAATGACTTTTATGTTATAACCTTTGCAGAATCTGGAAATTCAGTGTGGTACATGTGTCTGTTCTATAATGATTACACAAAATGCCATCCCCCTGTGACCCACCACACTAGGGGTGGGCAAGTTACAACTTTTAAAAAAAAACAGTGGATTCTATGGCCATTTTGGCTCCTGAAAAAGAACCTAGCAAGCTTTTTCACTGAAGATAAATTTTTGGGTTGGTTCCATGGATTTTAAGTTTTGTACATAAAGTCAATGGGATTTTGAGGTTGAATTAGTTATTTGCCAATATTTGTCACATACAAACTAATGACAACTATGTAACATGCACATGTGCTAGGTATATTGCCTCCCTTTGTAAAACCATAGGTTTCCAAAATAACCAACTTCATGATTGTCTAGAATAAAGAAAAAATGTCTTTATCTTGCAGAGGGCATGTAGTACCTCATTAGCACAGCTACAACTTTCAATTAGTGGTTTAAATTAATTATAGAAACAAGAATACACCTCTTTACACATAATGAGTTGCCTGCTACTATATGTGTTAATAATAGTACCACACATGCACATGCTGGTATGAAAACACTCCAGTACCATTCACAGGTATTAGCAAGTTATGTAACTGGTTGCAAAGGCTTGGCCTTACAACAATAGACTCCTTCAATTTTCACTCACTCACTAACTAGTGGTCTTGTTTTGGTTGTTCTGTGCATTGCCTTGTCTCAATTGAAGAGTTTTGAAAAAATATATTTTCAGCCATTGAGAATAAATTTGCTATTTTTTTTCTTTGACATTTATATGCCTATACCTATAAAGCACCTATTGGTGAGTTTCTAGCAAAATCCAGGATGAAGATCATGTTTGTTTTTTGTTTTTCCCAAAGTAGCAGAAAAGCCCCATAGACTTCATGTACAAAACTTAAACTCCACAGAACCAACCTAAAAGTTTATCTTGAGTGAAAAAGCTTGCCTGATTCATTTTCAGGAGCCAAAATGGCCATAGAATATGCTCGTTTTACAAAAGATTTGTAAAAAAAGTTCATACTTGCCCACCCCTAACCACACATCCATAGGTCCTGTGACAAGAAATACAGCCTCAAAAGAATGTTATAGTTAAAATTGTGTGCACAAAAACAGATTTTAGCTCAACATTTCCAATAAGGAATGTAATTTAATAAATATAAAATTAAGTCACTCCTGACTCACTATTGGGTGGGTGACCTACCATTTTTAAGCCAAGGGGACAACTTAAAGTTATTACATCTAGTGTCATGCCACTTGCCGCTCAGCTTGCCGTACGCAGCTTGCAGGATTGAGCTATTATAGTAAAGCGGCGCTATCGCTTGAACTACGTCATTGAGCGGCACCACTCCAAAGTTGAATTCAAGTCAACTCAATACGATTTGCCGCTTTGGGAAAAGCCGCAGCCCGAGCAGCAGGGAGATCGATTTATTGGCTTGCCACTTTGCCGCTTGGGTCACGGCTAGCGATTCTGATATAATTGCATAGTGACGTAAATTTCATCATCAGAGCGGCAAAGCGGCAATTAAGCGGCATGACACTATGCAACAACCTTTACTCCCTGCCACCAGTTGTTCAGCTATTTTCTGAGAGAGTAAATACACGCATTTGGCATTTATGCAGATAAAGAAAACATTGTGATGTTATTGTTTTGCCTTTTCTCTGGTACAGGTATGTGCGGTAACAACGATGGTGAGAGGAACAGTGAACTACGCACTCCATGGTCTTCCCTGCCAACCCATGTCGCCAACACCACCAAATTTGGCCTGAGCTGGCTGGTCCAGGGTGACGACTGCGTAGACCAAAGTAATTTTCTGATAATGCAGGCTTGAGATATTGTGCTGCCATTGTGGTTGGGGCATTTTGTGACCAAGTGTCCCTGATGAATTCAGCAGCCTTATTGAATAAATGCATGTGATGTTGCACTTTATTCCATAAGACTGC
>JAMKCH010033224.1:0-16332 GCA_023653785.1 Ophioderma brevispina
TTTTTAGGTTTTTTCTTTTTTTAAATAATTTTGGATTGTTTCTTAATGTCCGGTTGCGTGGCTTTGGCTTTTGCCCCTATTTTTCTAAGCACTTTGTCATCATTCTGCTTTCTTTGCAATCGCTATTGATTTTTGTCTTTTACGATTGGTAGCTATTTTCATCTTTTAGACTGTCTGTTTATTTTATTATTATTATGATTAATTATTATTATTATATTATTATTAGTAACAATTCCAGCCTTGACTTTCGACTTTTGAGCAAATTGTAAATTTCGCTTTGCGCACTGTCCAGTCCATTAGCGCCATATTTAGGTGCATGTTTGGTATCCTTTTTTTCGTTTTGTCTTTTTATTCTCTTTTTCATGAGAGAGTTTTGTATTTGACCATTTCTAGTGACAACCGCTGTTGCCGCCCGGCGCCTCTTGCGTTGCGCAATATTTAAAATTATGCTTTTGCTTCAGCTTTACTTCTTTCTACTTTAAACTTCCATAACCTTCGTTTCATCTGCTTCATTCATATTATTTGTTATGTTAGTTGATATTTGTCATGTTTGTATTACTTCCCACCTTGTACCTTTCCTTGTCAACCAAAGATTTAACACCCTTTTGTTACTTATTTTTGGTTTTGCGTTCTTATAATACCTGATTACCAACCACATTCAATAGCGAACAATTCCTAATGTCAGCCTTTATGCTTCTTATCTATGACAATCTCCTTTTTAACAGTATTTTTGATATCAAATGGGCCAAGGGTAATAAATTTTTTACAAAACAGAATTATGACCAAGAAAAATTCGAGTCTTTTTTGACGTAACCTTACGTTAATGGCGCACAATAAAATCGGGAGAGAAGTGTTTTTGTTGCACTGACGCGGCGAAATCCAATCATCCTTTCGTCCTAACAGTAAGGAGCTGGCTTATATTAACAGCAGGTTTTATGAGGGATACTGTTGAGCGCCCTATGTCAGAATCACTTCCAGCTTTCACCTGGTAACCGTGACAAGAAAACGAGTTTTTGGTTGGGAGAAGGATGAGGTAAATGGAGGATTATTATTCACTAATTCCTTAAAATTATGAAAGGAGTGATTTCCATTCTTTCACGTTAATCCCAAAATATTATCTTCCGGATCTTGCAGCCGTGGCAGTCGGTCAACTTGCGCCTTATCAAGAGGTGCAGAGGATAATTCCCTTTTGAATCACGACCATTTGGCCGGTGGACTGTTTAAGTGAAACGAACGGTATATTTTAACTACCGCTTACAACATTCGAGAATAAGTTACAACGAAAATTATAAGAAAAACTCTATGAAAATCTGTTATTCCATCTATTTTTTTCCATATATACCTGCACGCAATGGTATAACCAGATATATGCGTGTCGTTGGGACCATATTATATTTGACTTCACAAATATGGTTTTTGTTATAAATCTCACACCACCACCAGTAATTTCTTTTTACTGGCGATTCTATGTGTGTCATATCAGTCTTGACAGTTGTCCAAACAGAATCCATTCAAAAATATTTTATTGTTAGCGCCGCCAGTCCACAACAAAAGTTCATTAGTACCGAAATATCCGAGTCTTGAGGACTTACCGACCAACATTGTTAGAAATTCAGAACCACACGGCGTATGAGTAACTCTACCTCAAGCGATAATGACTCGTGCGCTGTGTTCTTGATCTTTGCTTTAGACGTTCGTCATTTTCAAGAATTTTAATTAATTGGATAATCAGGTGCTTTCATATTGCATTTTGCTCGTTATCTTTTGTGTTAATGTATATGCTGTGGGGTTTGTTCTTTTCTCTTTAATTTCGCTTCTGCTTTTTCTTTTCTCTATCTTATTTTTGCTTCAGTGATCTTTTGTTCTTTACGTTTCATTTGTTTCATTTTGTTGTTTTGTTTGTGTTTTTTGTGTCGCCCCTGCCTAAGGCAGGAAGACACTAGGGATCACTTTGTCCACTGTTGTTGTTGTGTCTGTTTTTGATGTTCCCCCCTTTTTGTTGATGCCTGTTGTGAAAAAATGGTTCACATTTGCATGTAATATCCACATACTTTGATGGATTTTAAACCAACATGGGTCACAGGTGCAACATGGCATCCCCCACTGTGATGAGGTCAAATGTCACCATTCCAGTCAAGGTCATGTGAGGTCAAGGTTTAAAATTAGGCTGAAAATGTAAAATTGACCTCATATGAAAAGTTGAAGTTCAATTGAACCAAACTTGAATCATAGGTGCCACATGGGTCCCTCATTTGTTGATGAGGTTCAAGGTCACATGCCACTGTCAAGGTCATGTGAGTTCAAGTTGTAAATAGGTTGAAAATGTACAATTGACCTCATATGAAAAGTTGAAGTTCAATTTGGAACCAAACTTGAATCATAGGTGCAACACATGGGATCCCTCATTTGTTGTGAGGTCCGAAGGTCACATGGCCAGGTCAGAGGTCATGGTGCGTCCATTTTTGTAAAATAGGCTGAAATGTAAATGTTGAAGGATCGTTTGGGGGGTCAGACCTCATATGAAATCAATTGCAGTTTCATTGGAACCAAACTGAATCATAGGTGGCCAACCTAGGGATCCCTCATTTGTTGATGAGGTTCAAAGGTCACATACCAAGGTCCAAGTCCACCTACCAAGGTCAAAGGCCATTTGAGGTCAAGTTGTAAAATGGCCTGGAAATTGTAAATTGACCTCATTTGAGAAAATTGAAGTTCAATTTGAACCAACCTTCAATCATAGGTGCAACATGGGATCTCTCATTTGTTGATGAGGTTGAAGGGCACATGTTCAAGGTCAAAGGTCATGTTCGGCTATCATTCCCTAACCGCGACGGTGCAGGCGACACCGCGTCGAAGGACGATGTATTTTTTGTTTTTTGTTTTTACTTTGCTTTTTGTTTTGGGGCCTGTGATTTTGGTTCAGCCTTGTCTTATGGTTTTTGCTTTTTGCATTGGCTTTGGCATGGCCTCAGCTCGTGCTTGGGTCGGCATTTTTGTTTTTGCTTTAATTAATGCTTTTACTTTTACTTTGTGACTTTTTGTTTTGGTTTTGGCTTCGGCTCTAGATTTGGTCTTTGGCTTTGGATACTGTTTATTAATGTCGGTTGCTGGCTTTGGCTTTGTCCCTATTTTTCTCTTAGCCGTTGTCCTCGATTCTGCTTTTCTTTCTTGCAAAATCGCTTAGTGATTTTTGTCTTTTACTAACTTTTAATCTATTTCATCTTTAGACTGTCCGGTTTAATTTAATTATTATTATTATAATATTTATTATTCTTATTATTATTATTATTCCAGCTTTTGACTTTTCGATTTTTTGAGGCAATGTATTCGCTTTTGCTCACTGTCCAGTCCATTACGCATAATTAGGGTTACTGTTTGGTATCTTTTTTCGTTTTGTCTTTTGATTTCATCTTTTTTCATATTTTTTGTATTTGAAACCATTTCTAGTGACAACCCTTGTTGCCCGCTCTCTTGCTTTGCCGCAATTTCAAATTATGCTTTTTGGCACTTCAAAACAAAGCTTTACTTCTACTTTTAAACTTCCATAACCCTTCGTTTCTCTTCATTCAATTATTTTGTTATGTTTTTTATATTTGTCAGGTTTGTATTACTTCAACTTGTACATTTCCTTGCTCAAACCAAGATTTAACACCCGTTTGTACTTATATTTGGGTTTGCTTTCTTATAATACACTGATTACCAACCACATTCAATAGCGAACAATCTACTGTCCGCCTTTATGCGTCTTATCTATGACAATCTCCTTTTTACATGTATTTTGATATAAATGGCCAAAGGGTAAATAATTTGGTACAAAACAGATTCTGACGCAAGAATAAACTTTTCGAGTCTTTTTACGTACCTACAGTAATGCGCAGAAAGATCATGAGAGAATGTAGTTGTTGGTTTGCAGCTGACGGCGAATCCATCATCCTTTCTGTCCTAACAGTAAGAGAAAATGCTTTTATGTAAGCAGGTGTTATGAGGGATAATGTGAGCGCCCTAGTATAATCGCTTCCCCTTTCACCTGGTAACCGTGACCAAGAAAACGATTTTTGGTTGGGAGAAGGAGGAGGTAAAGGAGGAGTTATTATTCATACATTCCTTAAAATTATGAAAAGGAGGTATTTCATGCTTCACGTTAATATAAATACCAAAATCTTATCTGTCCGTACTTTGCAGGCCGTGCAGCTGCAACTTGCGCCTTATCAAAGAGGTGCCAGGAGGATAATTCCCTTGTTGGAATACGAACAATTTGCGGGGACTGGGTAATTGAAAGAGAACGGTATATGTTACTACTACCGCTTAACATTCGATACTAAGTTACACGAAACTTAATAGAAAAAAACTCTATGAAAATATGTTATTCCGATCTATAATATTTTGATTCCAGAATTATACTGCACGCAATGGGTAAAGATTATGGTAGTCGTGGGATCCATATTAATGTTGACTTCACAAATATGTTTTTTTATAAACCCCCCCCCCCCCTCTCACACCACCCCCAGTAATTTCTTTTTACTGGCGATGCTATGGTGGTGTCATCGCAGTCTTGACAGTTGTCCCAACAGAATCCATTCAAAACTATTTTTTTATTGATTAGCGCGCCAGTCCACCAGTTCCATTATTACCGAAATTCCGAGTCGTGAGGCTTACCGACACACAGTGTTAGAAATTCAGACCACTGGGCGTATGAGGTAACTCTACCTCCAAGCGAATAAGGACTCGTGCGCTGTGTTTCTGATCTTGCTTTTATACGGTTGTCATTTTCAAGAATTTTAATTAAATTGGATAATCAGGGTCACTTTCATATTGCTTTTGCTCGTTTTATTTTGTGTAATAGGTAATTTTATGTGGGTTTTGGTTCTTTTTTCTCTTAATTTCGCTTCTGCTTTTCTTTCTAGGAGTCCTCCTCTTGCTTCAGTGATTCTGTCTTTACGTTCATTGTGTTTGTTCTTGTTTGTTTGTTGTGTTTTGTTTCCCTGCGCCCCTAAGGCAGGAAGACACATAGGGACACTTTTGTCCACTGTTGTTGTTGTTAGTCTGTTTTTGTTAGACTGTCTGTTGTTTTATGTCTGTTGTGAAAAAAGGGTTTGTAACATTTGCATGTAATAACCACATACTTTTCATGGATTTAAACCAAACTTGGTCACAGGTGCAACATTGGGCATCCCCCACTTGTTGATGAGGTCAAGGTCACATGCCAAGTCAAAGTCATGTGAGGTCAATTTTTAAATAGGCTGACAATGTAAAATGGACCTCATATGAAAGTTGAAGTTCAATTGAACCAAACTTGAATCATAGTGCAACATTGGATCCCTCATTTGTTGATGAGGTCAAAGGTCACATGCCAAGGTCAAGGTCATAGTGAGGTCAAGTTGTAACATGGCTGAAAATGTAAAATTGACTCATATGAAAATTGAAGTTCATTGGAACCCAACTTGAATCATGGTGCAACATGGGATCCCTCCATTTGTTGATGAGGTCGAAGGTCACAGCCCAAGGTCAAGGTCATGTGAGGTCAGTGTAAAATAGGCTGGAAATGTAAAATGGACCTCATATGAAGTTGAAGTTTCATTGGAACCAAACTGAATCATCGGTGCAACATGGGAATCCCCTACATTTTGTTGATGAGTCAAAGGTCACATACCAAGGTCAAAGTCACATACAAGGTCAAAGGCCATGTGATGTCAAGTTGTAAAATGCGGCTTAAATGTAAAATTGACCTCTGAAAGTTAAGTTCATTGGAACCAACCTTGAATCATAGGTGCAACATGGGATCTCTCAATTTGTTTGATGAAGTTGAAGGTCACATTTTTAGGTCAAAGGCATGTTAGGCCTCTCATTCACTAACCGCGACGGCAGGCGACACAGCGGTCCAATACCGATGGTTATTTTTGTTTTTGGTTTTTCAGTTTTAACAAATTTTTTGTTTTTGGGGCCTTGATTTTTGGTTCAGCCTTGTCTTTTGGTTTTTGCTTTTGCGCCCCCATTTGGCTTGCATGGGCCTCAGCTCGGTGCTTTGTTTCGGCATTTTGTTTTTGCTTTAATTAACTGCTTTACTTTTAGCTGTGTGACTTTGTTTTGGTTTTGGCTTAGGCTCTAGAATTTTGGCTTTGCTTTTGGATTGTTTTTATGTTACTGTCGTTTTTGCTGGCTTTGGCTTTTGCCCCTATTTTTTCTTAAGCACTATTGTCATCGATTCTGCTTTTTCTTTGCAATCGCATTGATTTTGTCTTTTCTATTTGGTTAGCTATTTTTCATCTTTAGACTAGTGTCGTTTTTTTATTAGATGTATATATTAATTTATTATGAGTTTAATTATTATATTCACATCCAAGCTTTGACTTTCGTTTTGAGCATTGTATTCGCTTTTGCTCACTGTCCAGTCCATTACGCATAATTTAGGGTGAATGTTTGGTATCTTTTTTTAGTTATGTGTCTTTTGATTTCATCTTTTTCATTATTTTTGTATTTGACCATTTCTAGTGACACCGCTGTTGCCCGGCGCTCTTGCTTGGCAGCAATTTAAAATTATGCTTTTGCTTCAAGCTTTACTTCTACTTAACTTCATAACTCGTTCCTGCTTACATCATATTAAATGTGTTATGTTAGTTTACTTTGTCATGTTTGTATTACTGCAACTTGTACATTCCTTGTCAAAACCAAAGATTTAACACCCGTTTGTACTTATATTTTGGTTTGCTTTTTCTTATATACCCACTGATTACCAACCACATCAATAGCGAACAATTTCCTAATTTCAGCCTTTATTCTTCTTATCTATGACAATCTCCTCCTTTTTACATGTATTTTGATATAAATGGCCAAGGGTAAAATAATTTTTGTACAAACAGATGATGACTCAAGAATAACTTCGAGTCTTTTGACGTAACCTTACAGTTAATGGCGCAAAAAATCAGGGAGAGAATGTAGTTGTGGTTTTTCAGCTGACGGCGAAATCCAATCATCCTTTCGTCCTAACAGTAAGGGAATGCTTTTATGTCAGCAGGTGTTATGACGGGATAATGTTTGAGCGCCCTAGGTCTCCTCTCTTCCGCTTTTTGGGGGGGTCACCTGGTAACCGTGACCAAGAAAACGAGTTTTGGTTGGAGAAGGAGAGGTATTGCGGAGTTTATTTATTCATACTTCCTTAAAATTATGAAAGGTATGTGATTTCATTGCTTTCCACGTTAATACCAATTATCTTCCGTATCTTGCAGCCGTGCAGCTGCAACTGCGCCTTATCAAGAGTTTGCCAGGAGGAAATAATTCCCTTGTTGGAATACGAACAATTTGCGGGGACTGGGTAATTGAAAGAGAACGGTATATTTACTACCGCTTACATTCGAGAATAAGTTACACCCGAACAAACAAAAAATTTAATAGAAAAACTCTATGAAAATATGTTATTCCGATCTATATAATTTTTCCAATATACTGCACGCAATGGTAAAGATTATGCGTAGTCTTGGGTCCATATTAATGTGACTTCACAAATATGGTTTTGTTATAAATCTCACACCACCCACCAGTAATTTCTTTTTACTGGCGATGCTATGTGTGTCATATCAGTCTTGACAGTGTCCCAAACATAACCATTTCAAAAATATTTTATTTGATTAGCGCCCGCCAGTCACAAGTCCATTATTACCGAAATATCCGAGTCCGTGAGCTTACCGACACAAACGTGTTATAAATTCAGACACACTCGGCGTATGAGGTACCTCTAACCTCCAAGCGATAAGGCTCGGGGCGCTGTGTTTCTTGATCTTTGGCTTTATACGGTTAGTCATGTTTAAGAATTTTTAATTAATTGGATAATCCGGGTGCACTTTGATTAATCATGTTTAATTATTTTAAAAGCTTAATTCAAGGTCGTATAAGTTCCACACTGACTTGTACTACTAGTATATTATTTCCTCATCGACATTTGAGATAAAATTATTCTATGCCTGGTGTTATCAGCATCAACGGTGCGATGCTATGGCTAAATAAGTAATCATAAACATTTGATTTCGGTATGTCGCTCGCAAATTTAGAAAAGCAGGGTATCGGTATCATCGCATTGTTCACGTTTTACACTACTTGTAATTTTCTTTCTCTACTCTTCTCTCTTTCTTTTTGTAATCTTGTTTTGTTGTTGTTTGTTGTTGTTGATGTTGTTTTGTTTTGTGTTTTTAATGTTGTGTCCACTTCGTCCACTTCAAATAACACAACGTTTTAACTTCGACCGAAATGGAAGGGTGATGTTTCCTTATATTTGAAATCTCATTGATAGTGCCTTTGAAAACTTCTAATAGGCACACAAGGTCTTTCAGAGACCATGTTAACAAATTCCTTTAGAGATTCTGTGCTAAAAAGAACATAAAGTCTGGATGACATTTGAGTGCGTTAAGTTGGAATAGGATTTGTAAAGGGTCCCATGACTTCAATCAATTTTTTGATTCACATTGCATTATGGGGTAGGTTTAAGAGTGACACTACTTCTTTGCATTCAGGAAATTTAACAAAAGCACAGTCGTTTGTTAATATTTCTGTATATTTTTTTGCGGCATATAATGGGACTTAGTTGCCAGCGATATGCCTTAATTGTCTGTCAAATCTTGAAGGCTGACCTGAATAGATTTATGTATATATAATATATAGTATCTATATATCAAATATATATATATATATATTAGATATTATATCTATTATAACCCTTCCATAGATTCTGGAGACGGTAAATATGAAAGGGAATGACCGTAAATGTGAAGATGATACGACTAAAGATGATGATGATTTATGTTAGATGGCAATGACGACGACGCTGATCAGCACCATAATGATGACCCTGATAATAATCACGGTATTTTTATTATTATTTTATTTTCGTATTGAATCCATTTAGAGAGGCTAAAATATAATTAAAATATTCCACACTATACAACCAGATCGTTCGTTTCAGAAAAAAATGACAACTTTCCATTTGATGTCACATCTTGAGAGCAATTTCAACATGTAAGTGGTTTTTTAACAACTCATTTGAATTCTTATAATGAACCAGACGTTTTTGGCATATGCATCCTAAAGTGTTCTCATTTGACGCCCTGTGCCACTTGATGTCCCGGCGTCTGTTTCTAATTCGGTAGCTAAGTGTCATGTTTCTTTAATAACTCAGTCCTGAAATGTCAGCTCCTTATTGGTGGTTATTGGAGTTGTTTTACTATAAGTGTTTTATATTCGATCATTGATACTGAATACTTATTATAATCATTATTTCGGGTCCATTGCACTGCATTAAAACACTAGATCTTCCATCTTAAATTTTAGTTTTGATTCCGGGTTTTGATATTGCCTTTATAGAATAATGATTAAAGTTATACCAAATGCCTCACATTCTCATTCAATCTATTAGCATCATAGTAAGTAGTTTAAACGTTTGCACTGTAGCAGTTTACGTCTTGTGTACGTGTTCGACGAGGCTTGACCACAAAACAAGACCAAGAAAAAGAATATTGAGTCTCATTCTGCACCACAACCCAACACCACACTATCATCAACATGCATCACCAACATGCATCATCATCATCCATCATCATCCACCATCATCATCATCATCATCATCATCATCAACAACACAACAACACAGTGCTCTGTGGCCAGTGGTACATCTCTCTCACCTAGTTTAGCGAGAGGACCGTTGTAAAACTGAGTGGTCCCCCATGAGAGAGTGTCCTAGCTACCATAGTAAACACATGTATCTGAATAAACCGGACCCTTGTATACATGCGGAACAAACGACGCATACAGCAACTCAAGCGAACCCAATAGACAATGGGTGGTAGGACACTCATCAAGTCACGCGGACACTGTAGTTTATGACACCGGTTCGAGACCGTGATTTTTTCGTCTATTTACTTCAATGCAATAATTAGCAAGTAATGGAATACAAGCTATTGTCATGCTTTGTAAATCATGGACCGTTGATACCTACTTCTATATTTGGAAAATCTCCTCGACTTTGGATCTCTACCAAATATAACATTTCACTATCTTGTGAAGATATAGCAAAAAGGACTCGCGCACCCCGGACACGCATAAATTAAAAACCGCCTCCCAACTATATACATACATTCCTCCAACCTTTCATTTCATACTACAACAGACAAGCCCAACTCATGCACGCATTACTTCTTGGGTTATTTTCTTCACCCCAAATTAATTAAAAAACTGGCAGACTAGGAAACTCTACAAAATTAGATTCATACCCAACTACACAACTTTTTTTATGCTATATACAACGTAATAATAATTCTGAAGGCATTTTGCGAGTATAATATCCTTTGTACAGGCCAAGTTTGAACGGTATCATCTCGAAATGCTATTATTCTTCTGTGGTGCATAGTCTGGGGAGGGCGTGAGGGGGGGTCATATTACTCGCGTGGGTTAAGGGAGGTTCACCATCGAACAGCTATTGAGTCGTTCGCAACTCTTCACAACAAACGGACTCCTATTGAGTCGGATGTTTTGCGTCAACAAGTACCCTTAGGCCCCGAACCTCACTTCTAACCGTCCTCCTTTCCCTCAATTTACATACGAGGTATTGACTGGTTTTAGCTGTCTGGGTTGGCATCTGGTGCGCCTAAAATCTAGGAGGTTCTCAATCGGTCCAGAACCGGATAGCGGGTGGACATATACGGGTAGGCTAGCCTAAGACAGTGGGTGTTGCATTTGTGAAATGTTAATGAATGTCTTTCTTATGTATTTACGTCTACACAATGGTACAACACGCGCTTACAGTTCCTCATGGTTAACAATACCCGAGCTTAAAAAACTAAAATTGATTAACTCGACTACCTGTAGCAGTGGAATGTATATATCTCCACACTTTATGTAACCATTTCGTCTCAAATTGCCTTCTATTCCTCTGTTCCGTGCCTATTTTTGGCTTTAAATGCATATTTTTTGCTTTTTTTAATTTTTGGGAAAAAAAAAAAGAAGAAAAAGCAAAAACAAAAAGGACAAAAAAGTATGGTTCTCCAGACAACCCGTTAGTCACCAGACCAAATGCGTATAATAGATAAACAGGCAAGACAATTTTTTATATATATCGATAGACAAACAGTGGAAAGAGAGTGCGCGTGTCAGGGTGGATAATGCTCGCAGAGAGTGATGTTTAGTGTCAGGTGGTCCTGTTAGATTATGTTTTGGCAGGTCGGGCTATGTGAATAAAATGTTCGTGCTGAAACTGAGGTGGGGCTGGGTGACTATTCAAGAACGATGTGGCCAGTTGGCCGGTGACCTTTAGTGACCCTGACCCGAGGTCAAAGGTCAAAATGGTCTAAACATCGTCCAAAGTGTTCGACCTTGTATCAAATGTGGCAGAATTTCCCAAGGAATATTGTATATGATATTTTATTTTTTAACTTTAGCTTTGTTTCTTTCTTGTTATATTCAAATAACCTAAGAGAGACAATAATATGCATAATTTGCCCTTATTCAGACCCCAGTCGGGTGAGTCCTGTCCCAAGCAAGAGTTAGGCCTCTGTGTTTGCACAATGTATAGTGAACCCTACACAACCCCATTATACCTTGCTATTATGCCCTTCTAAGGAAACCAAGTTTTGTTTCATGAAAATGTACAAGAGAAAAATGGTTGATGTAGTCTATATCCTCGACTTACACAAGCCTTTTTTGTAACACGGTTTTTTCCAGGGGGGGGGAGTGGTTACCACCCCCGAGATTCGTGTTATAAGGCCTCCGATGCTTATTGATTTTTGATGCCATGTGGATAGTTTATGGTCCTCCCTCTTTCCATTGATACCACCAAAATAATAACAACACACCTATTATGGCATCACAATGACGGGTCATAAAGTCTTGTGCCACAAAATTGGCCTTTTCCATAGAAAAGAGGCGAAAATACCAATTTTGCGCTAAAACTGTAGGACTACGGATGATTTTCTGCTGTTTTCAGCTTTAAAATGGAATGGCCAAATGTGACTTTTTTCTAAACATAGAGTTTAGAGCCATACTGTGCATAATATTTTCAAACTGTATCAAAAATATCTGTATTGTGGCAACACCCCCACCCACCCTTCGACTTTGAAATGCATACCCTAACCCCGTTGGAAAGGAGCTACCTTCAACATTTTTTTTTTTTCGCTAAATGACCAGAATGATGAGAGAACGATTACCCATAAGCCTTTTTAACGAAAGCTTTTGGCATTTTAGCGCAGCGGAGCAAAGGTTCACATAGCGCGGTAACCCCCCCTCCCTGGTAAGACGAGGTTAAAACCAATCTATGGAATGCAATTGTTGTGTATTTCCGTAACACACCACGATTCGCACTCCAAAGACAAAAGTTTTAGTGTTACTAGTTATCTGTTCAGTCTCAGTCACATGTGTGGTTTTTTAATTTGCTTTCCATCAGGGCCCGGGGGGGGGGGAGAGGTGGTCACTGTTTCATTTGATAGGGGAATCATGTGCGAACCAAGAACACGTAAAAATGGTATATTTTCAATTCTGCCTTCGGCACGAAACATACCGTACTGAAAAGGATCGCAAAAAACCACCTGAATCTTGAAAAAAAAAGTGTGTACTTTTTCACACTTAAACCCGGACTTGAACTTACATTTGATACGAATTTGGAAATTTGTCGAGTTTGTAATCGTATTCTGGCTCATTTTGTTTAAAGGGCAATTCTTTATAGGCCTACAAAGACACCAATTTCTACTTGCTTAGGGGTCAATTATCGCCAATACTTATTAAGGGTAGGATACACACTTACCATAAACGTGTTAGGGTGCCGTTTTATACCAATCAATTACTTGTACTTGTTTACGGTAACTTTTTTAAAAACTCCTTGTTTAGGGGGTGCGGGACTTTGAAAATATGGACTTTTTTTGGTAAAGCGACTCATCCCCCTAAAAATGGCCCTTTTTGAACATCCTCAGTCACACAAATTGGACTTTCTTGTCAACCTTCGCTAGCACTTTGGACCATTTATTCAAAATCAACAAATATTGTGGACTTTTTGCCCCTTTTTTGGGATTTGTTTGTGTGTTGGTGGGAGGTGTGCACGGTGAACACTGTTGCTGATCCCCTAGGGATATTTCCCATCTCCCATTACTCCCAGTGCCCACGTTCATGAACAAAAACTCTAGCTCATGGTAATGATTTTGGAATTCTGTTATGAACAATTTAGAAATCATTACTTATATGGCTATTGCCACTGATTACTTGCCATACACTAAGAACCAGGAAAATATGATCAATGTTCAATAAAAACAGGTTCATCAAAGCAAAGCTAAATTGAGATAAGTGCCTGTTTAGAAACACTTAAACAGATTTGTGGCACGTATTGGTTGAACCAGAATATAACATCTATCAATCTATGGACTAAGTGACATCAGCCCGGGGACAGCAGTAACAATGTTTTCCTTCCATTTCTGCCATTTTTTTATGGAAAATCGGCAATTTTGGGTGTGGACATTTTTTTGTGTGGAACATTCAGTTACTTAACCATGTGCATTAATAGCAGCTATATGGGGGATGACTCTAACTTGAGATCTGTACTTTTTGCCCTATAGACTATTCCGAGGTCTATGCATGTTTCAAAAGGAATACAGCACATGATATAGAAATCACACAACTGTGTAACATATTTTGGTTTACCAACAAATAGTCATTAATCGCAGCTGTGATGCATGGGTTGGGTATATGCCAAGGGGGATTCTCCACACAAATAATCATACTGGGGACTTGCCCAGACATCAGTCTCATTTTTTAGCCTTCTGGTATATGATCAATGACCCTTTTTCATCCCAGGCCAATTTTGGGTATGACCATGGGTCGTTTTTCAATATTTTTCTATCGAGAAACCAATTTTTTCTAAAAATTGTCTGAAAATTAGTTCAAATTTCTCAATCTGAAAAGTCAAATACTTGTCAAATTTGAGGAAATTCAATTTGCCCAATCTTTTGCATCTCTGGGTATAGCTAATGGGTCCCTTTTTTTTGGCAAAAAAATGGTGTAGCTATGGGTACTCGACTTCCGGGTGCATGTCCCAATACCAAACCTGAGACCCCCCAACTAACTTGATCTTGCTTTAGGATACGAGACTATCCAGGGTTCTCGGATGGGATCGAATAAGAAAACTCATACATGGGACTGAGATTAAATAATAGTATAAACCTACTTTTTGTCTCTGAAGTGCGAATCATGGTTATTTTCACGGTAATAACTACTATTCGTGTTACTAGATTTTGGTAAGAATACATCGATCATTTTTCTCTTGCATTAATTTTACAAAAAACTTGCTTTATACTTTCCTTACCCATGGGTATTAGGCTAATCGTCAAGAGGAGTGTGTAGGGTTCATTCTACATTTAGGCAAGTAGAGGTGTTACAGATGATTACATTGTGCAAGAACTTGAAGGCCACTCTTTGCTTTGGACAGGAACTTGGGCCTGCCTAAAGGCAATTTTATGCATGTATTTTCTCTAATTAGTTATTTTGCCATATTACAGAAAACGAAGGTCACATAACAAATTAAATATCATATCCAATATTCATTGTGAATTTGCCACATTTTGGTACTTAGGTCGATATACTTTGGACATGTAATGACCTTTTGACTTTTGACCTTGTGTCAAGGTCACTAAAGGGTCAACAGAAAAAAATGCAACCATCGATTTTCTGAATGTCAGACCCATTGTATACGTTTATAGTTGTTGCCAACATTAACATGGACTTCACAAAATTTTACATAGGCCCCTTCACTAGTAATACCGAGTGTTAAAATTAATGAATTGGCTGTTTGGGTGTATTGGCCTGGAACGTATTCATATGGTAAAAAGCTGGCCTTGTTAGATATTTTCCCCTCAGGGTCCATTTGTTCGATTTCTTATAAATCCTCTGTGTAATCATTTTAAATATTGAAAATCTAAGAATGAAAAGAAATAAAAAGCTATAAAATGTCCATAAAGAAAGACTTAGATAATTTGATATATAAATGTAAGGAGGGCAATGGACACTATCGATAAAAAATAAGATTATCGATGATAAATGAGTATTTATGCGAGTTACAGTCATTACAAAAACTGCAGTAAACTTTGACTTAATTTCCCTGTAACACAGAAGAAACAAAACAAAAGAGACTTTCAAAATTTCGATAACGCAAATAATTTCTGGTTTTTGTTTATATTGTCGAAATGATTGATCCATATTTCTCCAATCTGATTGCCGCCATTTTTATGCGTAACCATGGAAACCGAAACACAGTTTATTGAGACTAATACAGCTGATTAAAAGCAGTCTAAGGTTAATTTCCTTGAAACATGTTCCATAAGATCCATGACAACTTCCAAGACAGTATTTGTAGAACTTGGACAACTACAGACCAAAATACATCCAAACGAACTCGTTTTTAGAGTCGTTCACTTTAAAAAGGTCATGGCTGATCGCTAATAGCCTCGACTCCATAACCTCAGGTTTTAAAAGTAATTGGGTCAAGATGTGTCTGAAGAAAGCTACTTTTTCCTCATTTATTTGTTGAAATCTTAGAACTAAAGATATTTCGGATAGATGATTTAAAAAGTGCCCATTTTTGAATCGACGATTATAAATTATAAGTATTATATGGCCCTTACAAACACGTTTATAGTCTCTCATATCCAAACGATTGAAATATCTCGGCGTGAAACTTTAGGGTCAAGCACATGCAAGTCAAGATTAGCAGCTTCATTATCAATTCGAGGGCGGGGCCATTTCCCCTTTGCTTACGCGGAACAAATCTCCGACGAAGAGCTGAAGTAACATAAAGATCCTGTCATCTTCGGTAGACAGCAAATTGCGTATCCATACACAGAGAAAACTTATCAACTAATCTTATCATTTAGATGATATCTATCGCTCTTCTAATTCTAACCGACCCAGCTTGATAGCTCATCCGTTCGAGCGTCCGGTGTCATGTTATACGAAGGTCGCCGGTTTCGAATCCGGCCAAGCGCACATGGTTTTTTTTTTTCAACACGATCGTGCGCTGGCCAATCTCCAGGAAACTATTAAAATATATACAATCCTTGTCTACCCGTCCTACTGGAGACCAGTAGTTTAAATTTCAACATATAATCGTAATGTTTAAATATACAGTTCTGATGCTATCCGTCTAGGAATGCGAAGGACGCCTTTCGACCTCACACCTATAGATGATATCTATCGCCTTTCTACCAACCCTGCTTGAATAGCTCAGTCGTTAGAAGCGTCGTGCCATGATACGACGCTCGCCGGGTCGAATGCGGCCAAGTGCACATGGTTTTGTTTTCAACACTATCGTGCCTTGGC